>JAKUCD010000003.1:291428-308444 GCA_030563525.1 Nadsonia commutata
CCCGGCGAATATCTGAATTGACTTTCTTTGTATATCAAAGACTGAGAAAATGAAAACTAATGAAAATAATAATAATTTATGTAAATTTTTACATGAAAGCACATGAATAAATAATGAAAATAAGATTCTATATGAACCTCCCGAAGAATCATCTTTAACAGGTCGAGGTTTCCCTTCTTTTTTTGTTGTTATTTATCAGTTTGTGTGTTTTACATATCAGTTTTACCCAAAACACCAGGTAAGGGCTCAGAACCAATTGAGGCTAATAAGCTAATACCAGCACCGATAACACCAATGACAGCTAAACTAGTCCAGAAGAATAATTGAAACTCAACACTAACATCCTTCTTTTGACAAGCAAATCCAACGTAGCCAGATGTACACTTGCAAGCGAATTTAGAGTCAGAGCCATCAACGCCAACGCAAGAACCGTGTTCGCTGCAAGAGTTAGTGTTGTCCTCACAGTGAGATTCACTGTCAAAGAATTTGAGAGATGATGAAGAAGAAGAAGTGGTCGATAATAAAGGATCAGTGGCTACTGATCTCTTATCAGCGGATGACTGTAAGGGTGATTCGGGTACCGATGAATGGCTATCAGATGAAACACAAGCAGTCGAAGGAACGGTAAGAATGACAAGATTTGAATCAGAGGAAGCAGTTTCAATCAAACTGGCTAAAAATTCAAGATCTTCATTGGTGACTGTGTCAATGTTAACAAAAACATTCTTGTCTCCCACAAGTGAATCATCGAGTGAATCTGAACTCACACCACCGGCCTTGACAACATTCTTAGCAAGATTCTTAAGATCGCATGATGAAAAGGCATTGGTCATTAAAGCAGCGGGGTCGGCTGAAGTAATAGTATCATCTAGTCCCTCGGTATTATTCAAGATAATCACTACTGACTTCTTAGCATCTTCGAAAAGACTGTTATCGTCAGAGGCTGATGATAATCTCACTTGGTCCGCTGGAAGCAAATCTTGTAATTTATAGAAACGAGATGCTTGAAGCAAATCAGCGACGGTCATTTTACCATAGTCGGCGCTAATTGCGGCTTCTGATGAAAATAGGTTGGTGTTCTCCAAAGGGAAGCTGTAGATAGAGATAGGAGAACATATTGAAAAGGGTGACGATAAGGCACTGGCCACCGATGCAACACCTAATAATGTCGCCGAAATTCCGAACTTCATCTTATCAATGTGATTTCTGTTTTGTAATATATGAAATCCTGCTGGTCTAAATTGTAAACTGGCCGTTCAACGATTTAGCTTTTCTAGTATTGGCTTTGCGATGAATTGATTGAATGTAGAGCTAATCGGGCCCCGACTACTGCGTTTCAGCCGGGTAACTCAAAGGTTCATGGGCTCGAAGGTTCGATCACAATCATTACAAAAATTGGTTTACCGTATTTATTTATATATTATTCATTATTACTTCACCTTTTTCGTATAAGTGCGGTGTGATTATATATATATATATACAATTTATTATGGTTTTCGTTGGTCCTGAGGTACCCGAACCAATAGCGCTAGCGAGGAATGTTAGATTAGGCAGAACACAGCAATCAGTAGCGGCATTGAATCAAACCGAAACACATAATAAGAACTCGAGCGGGCGTATAAAGACTGAATCTGAATCATTTCCCGTTTCAGTTGTCGTCTCTGAGGAAGTATCAATGGGTCCTTTCATTCCATCGAATGCTTCGGTTCTACCTATAGATGAAGATGTACCGGTCATTGACCGTCAGGAGCCAAATAAGACTGTAGCACAACAAGAGAATGCAGAATCTTCATCGGATGATGATGATGATTTTGGTCCTTCGTTGCCGACAAACGATATCTCCCTAGACGAGCAGGAACGACAGGCAGTTGAGAGACTCAAGCAATTCGAACCTGCTGATGATACATGCGAAAAGATTAAGGGTAATCCTCTTAGAGATGAATGGATGTATTTACAGCCCAAGGAATTGAAGAGTACTTTTAAGGAAAATCAAAATAAAAGCAAGCAATTTAAGGATGCGGATGATATAGACGATAGTTGGATGGAGACCAACGCTCAGACCAAAAAGAGAATGGCAGAAGAAATGATGGGCTTGACAACGAAAAATGATACTAAAGATGACAATACAAAATTAAAGGCTCAAGAACAAGAGAAGAAGAAACTTAAATTAAAGGCTCAAGAACAAGAACGGGAGAGGTTGAATAGGGCATCGGAGCCCGAGTCTAGTATGTTGGATCAACATTTAGAGAATAAGGGAAGAAATAGTAGCAATGCTCTAAATGACATGGTACTCAGAGCCCAGGGAATTTCGAGTCGGTTTTCTAAGTATTCGAATTAGTTTTTATTGTCAGATGATGATGTTTTCTTTGTAATGTTACTGTTTGGGTTGGTCTACACCCGTCTTTTTTTCCTTTATCTATCTCGCGCCAGTCCTATGGAATTCTGAGACGGTATATGTATTTTATGGTTCCTTTTTCTTATGTATTATATATTGGCACCTTTTTTAATGAACACGATTTTTGTAACAAGAATATATTCTGCCGGTTTTTGTGTATTTGCCGTTAAGCATAGTTCAATCAATGCATGATGCCGATCATCATCCCATCTTTGGCTTCACCGGCTTGAATCAACTTTAAACGTGTACCGGCTAAGGAAACAAGTGTACAAGCAAACAAACATGACTCGACCACTTACCAAGGTGCAAAAGGATTTTTTAACCAAGCTTATTCGAGTTGATCAGGCAGGTGAATTAGGTGCTGATTTGATTTACAATGGTCAACACTCTGTCTTCAAACGTACAAATAAAAAATTAGCTCCGATGATTCACCACATGTGGCAACAGGAGATTCATCACCGTAAAACATTCAACGATCTCCAAAATGATCATAGAGTAAGGCCCTCTCTTCTTACGCCGGTCTGGAAGGTTTGTGCTTTCACTTTAGGTGCATCGACTGCCCTAATGGGTAAAGAGGCCGCTATGGCTTGTACCGAAGCCGTTGAAACTGTCATTGGTGGTCATTATAATTCTCAGTTAAGATGGTTAGTAGAAAACTTCCCCAAGGATACTGATGGAATGGAGGAAATGAAGGCTATGGTGAAACAATTTAGAGATGATGAATTAGAGCATTTGGATATTGCTATTGAAAATGATTCCAATAAAGCTAGGCCTTATTGGCTATTAACTGAAACCATTAAGGCTGGTTGTAGGGGCGCCATTTTCGTTGCTGAGAAGCTTTAAATATAATTAAATATAAATCAAAAATAAATTAAATTAAACATGTAGAATGAGAAATCAAAATATCCTTCAGTTGTGTTGTTCAGAATAAAAAATATCTTAAATTACTATTATACAAAAAATTAGTAAACGTCCATAATATGAATGTTCTAATAATACAAAAATGAACTATTCTCGGCGGGAAGTACATATATATATATATATGAATGAAACGAGACGTTTGATCAAAGATCCAAACATAGAGAAACTATATCTGGCAAGAAAAATAAAAAATAACGTAAAGAAATGGCATTGAAAAATATCAATGATAGGAATTAGAGCATTAAAAATCTCATTTCTTCAGTTGATGAATTCACTAAGGCAATTACTATCTCATTATAAGAAGTAAAAACCAAAACACATCATGTCGACATTTATTTCTTTTTCTTGTCGGAAGGAGTAAATGCTTTCTTGACCGGAGCAATAAACTTGGGCTTTCCCTCCTTGTCTTCCTTTTCCTTTCTATTCTTGTCTAATTCACGACGAGTACCCTTCAAGAGTTCCAAATGACCGACACGGGCAGACAAAAGCTTTTCAGTGGCGGATGTGAGGGCTGCAGAGTGACGCTTGACAATTTGCGAATCTCTCTTAGCGCCGGCCTTACGGGAGGCGATAATTCTGGGACCAGCGGCCTTGACACTGTAATAATAGGAGAACAGTTAGTACAAACAAAAGATAAGAGCTTCACAAATATATGTACCAGCGTGTGAAACAAAGATACTTACATGACCTTCTTGACCCTCTTAGGTTGAGCCTTCTTCTTGATAACGCCTTGAGCCATTTTAGATGTATTTATTTATCCAGATACTAGTTAATGTAGAACGATTTCAGAAAAAACGAAAAAAAGCGAACCGGAAAACGAAAAATCGATGCTCAGCTGAGTCAATGATTAGTTATCTCCCAGAGTAGATATGTTCTTCATTCACAGTCTATGAGCCTTCTGACTTCCTGTACCAGGGTATGGGTATTGAATAGTCATCGGCATCGCGACGCCGCGGGGTCCAGGACAAATTTTAAAAAACCTGATCTCTCTTTCTTCCCTTCCGACTTATCAATATCACCATTATCTCAACCGCTCTCCTCCATACCAGCTTTACCGCTACTCCTTCTTCAACCCCTTTTTGTTATATTACTTAGCCCAATGATTACCATCCCCGGTCCCACGGCTTACTCGCCGTTCCGTGTGAATGCACTCATTGCTAATATCAATGCCGCCGTCGGTTCCGACGCCGTAGCTGCGATTCGTTCAGTCTACGTCCATTTCATTGATCCTATCAAGGGCTCCAGTATTGTCTCAGATGAAAAGAGGTTCCAGCTTTTGTCGTCGCTCCTCGAGTACGATAACAAGCCCGAATCTTCGGATTCCTTAACCACTGCTTTGTTAGCTGCCGTTACCGATTCATCGGCTGACTTGCCAGAGGACTGTTACCTTTTGAGAGTTATCCCTAGACCCGGTACTATCTCTCCCTGGTCATCCAAGGCTACCAACATTGCTCAAACCTGTGGCTTTGAGAATGATGTTAAGAGAATTGAGCGTGGTGTTGCCATTCTTATTCAAGCCAATAAGGGCATCCCCCTCAATGAACACATTGAATCCGGCGTCTTTTTAGATTGGGTTTACGATAGAATGACTCAAACTCTTCCCAAGTCAATTCCTTCTGAGAAGGATCTTTTCGAAGAACATGAACCTAAGCCCCTCGTCTCCATCGCCAGAAATGGTATTGTAGCCGCTAACAAGACCCTTGGTCTTGCCTTAGATGACCCTGAAATCGAATATTTATCTACTGCTTTCCCCGAACGGGATCCTACTGATGTTGAACTTTTCATGTTTGCTCAAGTCAATTCTGAACATTGTCGTCACAAGATTTTCAATGCTGAATGGAAGATTGATGGTGAAACCAAGCCCCATTCTCTATTCAAGATGATTAAGAATACTCACGAAAAAAACCCCAATTATACCGTTTCAGCTTACTCTGATAACGCTGCCGTTCTTGAGGGTTCTGATGCTTACTTTTTCGCCCCCGATGCCAAGACTAACGCTTACACAACCACGAAGGAAAAGGTTCATTTCCTTACCAAGGTTGAAACTCATAACCATCCTACCGCTGTTTCTCCCTTTGCTGGTGCTGCTACCGGTTCCGGTGGTGAAATTCGTGATGAAGGTGCCACTGGTAGAGGTTCAAAGAGTAAGGCTGGTTTATCCGGTTACTCTGTCTCTGATTTACTTATCCCCGGTTTCAAGCAACCCTGGGAATTAGATGTTGGTAAGCCTGGTCATATCGCCTCTGCTTTAGATATCATGATTGACGCCCCTCTTGGCTCCGCTGCTTTCAATAACGAATTTGGTAGACCCTGTATTTCTGGTTATTTCCGTACTTTAACTACCAAGGTCACTAATGATGCTGGTAAGGAAGAAATTAGAGGTTTCCACAAGCCTATCATGATTGCTGGTGGTATTGGTTCTATTAGACCTCAATTCGCGCTTAAGGATCACGGTATTACTCCCGGTGCTGCTTTAATTGTTCTTGGTGGCCCCGCTATGCTTATTGGTCTTGGTGGTGGTGCCGCTTCCTCCATCGCTTCTGGTGAAGGTTCAGTTGATCTTGATTTCGCTTCAGTTCAACGTGGTAACCCCGAAATGCAACGTCGTGCTCAACAAGTTATTGACTCTTGTATTGCTCTTGGTAGCGAAAATCCTATTCAATCAGTTCATGATGTTGGTGCCGGTGGTCTTTCTAATGCTTTCACTGAATTAGTTCATGATAATGATCTCGGTGCTATTTTTGAACTCCGTAATATTCCTAACGTTGAACCTGGTATGTCTCCCATGGAAATCTGGTGTTGTGAAGCTCAGGAAAGATACGTCCTTGCTATTTCTCCTGATAACTTAGACTTATTTAAGGCTCTTTGTAAAAGAGAACGTGCCATTTACGGTGTTGTTGGTGTTGCTACCGTTGAAGAAAAGCTTGTTCTAACTGACAAGCTTTTGGGTACTACCCCTATTGATATTGAAATGTCAGTTCTCTTTGGTAAGACGCCTCGTATGTCTCGTATCGCTACCACTGCTCCCCTTAATCTCCCCAAATTTGACTCTTCTCTTAAGAGTTACGGCGGTGATTTCCAAGCTGCCGTTGAAAGAGTTTTGCGTCTCCCCGCTGTTGGTTCTAAGTCATTCCTTGTTACTATTGGTGATCGTTCAATTACTGGTCTTGTTGCTCAAGAACAAATGGTTGGCCCCTGGCAAGTACCCGTGGCTGATGTTGCCATTACCCTCACTTCCCATGGTGAAGGTGTTAAAACCGGTGAAGCTTTCACTACTGGCGAAAAACCCACTTTGGCTTTGATCTCCGCTTCTGCTTCCGCTAAGATGTCGGTCGCTGAATCTCTTCTTAACGTTTACGCTGCCGATGTTACCGCTCTTGATAGAATTAGACTCTCCGCTAATTGGATGTCCCCTGCTTCCCATGACGGTGAAGGTGCTAAGCTTTACGAAGCTGTTCAAGCCATCGGTCTTGATTTATGTCCCGCTTTAGGAATTGCTATCCCCGTCGGTAAGGATTCCATGTCTATGAAGATGAAGTGGAAGGATAATGAAGTCACTGCTCCCCTTTCTGTTACTATCACTGCCTTCGCCGCTGTTACTGACGTCAACAAGACCTGGACTCCTCAATTACGAAGAATTGATGGTGGCTCTAAGCTTGTCCTTATTGATTTAGGTCTTGGTAAGGATAGACTTGGTGGTTCTGCTATTGCTCAAGTTTACGGTCAAGTTGGTAATGAAGCCCCCGATGTTGATGATTCTACTTTACTTAAGAACTTCTTATTAGGTCTTGAAAAGCTTCACCAAAGTAATAACGTTGTCTTAGCTTACCATGATCGTTCTGATGGTGGCCTTTTCACTACTGCCGCTGAAATGGCATTTGCCGGTCGTGTTGGTGTTGAATTAGACGTTCAATCTAAGAATGATTCTATCTCAACTCTTTTCAATGAAGAATTAGGTGTTGTCTTCCAAGTCCGTGATGAAGATGTTATCAAGTTATCTGAGATTTTGATTTCTTCCGGTGTTCCCCAAGAAGCCATCTCTACCGTTGGTACCGTTCTTTCCGCCAGGGATCAATCGTTCAAAGTTAAGTTCAATGGTGAAGAAATCTACGCTTCTACTCGTGGTAAGCTTCAAACCGCTTGGGCTGAAACTTCTTATCGAATGCAAAAGCTTCGTGATAACCCTGAATCGGCTGATCAAGAATTTGAGAATATCTCCGATGATGCTGATCCCGGTATTCAATACAAGCTCACTTACCCCCACGGTAAGGAAGCCGATCTTATTACTCAATTAGCTCTTCAATCTAAGCCTAAGGTCGCTATTCTTCGTGAACAAGGTGTTAACGGTCAAGTCGAAATGGCTTACTCTATGTCACTCGCTGGCTTCACTCCTGTCGATGTTCATATGAGTGATATTATCTCCAAGAGAGTCTCCTTAGATGATTTCGTTGGTCTTGCTGCCTGTGGCGGTTTCTCTTACGGTGATGTTCTAGGTGCCGGTAACGGTTGGGCTAAATCAGTTCTTTTCCACGCAGATGTTCGTAATGAATTCCACAAGTTCTTCAATGATCGTAAGGATACCTTTGCCCTTGGTGTTTGTAACGGTTGTCAATTCTTGTCAAGATTACAAGAAATCATCCCCGGTGCCGAAACTTGGCCCACATTTGAGCGTAACGCTTCAGAACAATACGAAGCTCGTACCGATATGGTTCAAATTGAAGAACTCTCTGACGACGAATCAACCGTTGCCCAATGTGTTTTCACTATTGGTATGGCTGGTTCTCAATTGCCCGTTGCTGTTGCTCACGGTGAAGGTAGAGCTGCCTTTGCCTCTGAAGATAAGAAGTCCAAGTTCTTGTCTAAGAACTTGGTTGCCATTAGATACGTTGATAACTATGGTAATACCACTGAACGTTATCCCTACAATCCCAACGGATCTCCCGCTGGTATTGCTGGTATCACTAACGAAAATGGTAGAGTTTTGGCTATGATGCCCCATCCTGAGCGTGTTACTATTGGCGTCAGCAATAGCCACTGGGTTGGAAAGGAAAATGGTTGGACTGAAGGTCCTTGGGTTAGATTGTTCAGAAATGCCAGACAATGGGTCAATTAAAATAACGAATAACCCCCCCTTCCCACCCACCGGTTCTTGCTTCTTCTTATAAGCAGTATATTATTACTTTTTTCACTTTTTTAGGGGTTTAAATACAATTCTACAATGAAACGTATTATTTTAGCCCATCTTTATTTTACTGGTTTTTTTGACTTTTGGATTTTTGTTTCTGTTTTATTATATATACGTTGGTTTTTTATTTATTGTTGTTTCATTTATTTTTGATTGCTTATTTTTGTTTTGTTTTAGTGTGTGGGTAAAGATGTAAAGGATATAAATGGATACTGGACACCGGTTTTACATAGTCTGTAATATTATTATTATTATTATATGCTATTATTAAACCATTGCATTGACGATGCAGCCATTGTTGCGTGGCCACAAACCAACGACGCCCCACGGTTGCAACCGTGGGGCGACCTTTTATATAGTAACACAAGGCCCTGGTTTCCTCCTCACCACTGAACCCCGTTTGTACATCTACACTAACTCGCCCTCATATATCCGCTCACATGTCCGGAAGACGCCATCTCAAGTCACAATCTGCTGTTGTAAGTCATTCCGTTACACCGTCTCGGTACGCACTAATTGGCTTCGGGGGGGACTACCTTGTTCTGGGGTTCGTCGGGTGTTGCCTGGCCGCGTGGTGCGCGACACTCCAATGGTCGCAATCACCAGGAAGAAGGGCTCGGGGATCCTTAAGGAGGATTGAGGTCTGGGCTTATATGCTTAGCGTCTTATTTTGTTATTCTTTTTGTTTGTTTTAAAACCTGAACATTACCATACTAACTCTTTTTGTTTGTTTTTTTGTTTATTTACAGGTATTCGACAGTAACGCTACTATCGTTGCTGCCAGTCATATGAGAAATGCTCTCAATGAATTGGCTGACACCGTTCAGGATGCTGATCAAAAGAAGAAGTTTGAGCACGAAATGGACAGTTTCTTTGCTCTCTTCAGACGCTATTTAACTGACAATGCCAAGGGTACCACCTTGGACTGGGACCGAATTCAACCCCCCCATCCTGAACAAGTTGTTCACTACGATGACATTGCTAAGGACGTTGGCGCTGAATTCTTATCTAAGTTAGCCGTGTTAAAGCTTAACGGTGGTTTAGGTACCTCAATGGGCTGTGTTGGTCCCAAGTCTATTATTGAAGTTAGAGACGGTAAGTCGTTTTTGGATCTTTCGGTGCGTCAAATTGAACACTTGAATCGTCAATACGATGTCAATGTCCCCTTCATTCTCATGAACTCTTTCAATACTGATAGTGATACTGAAACCATTATCAGAAAGTACCAAGGCCACAAGATTGACATTATGACTTTCAATCAATCTCGTTTCCCTCGTATTTTCAAGGATTCCCTTTTACCCGTACCCAAGGACTTTGATGACGAATTAGAATCATGGTACCCTCCCGGCCATGGTGATTTATTTGAATCTATCTATAATTCTGGTGTTCTTGATAAGCTTATCGCTGAGGGTAAGGAGATTTTATTCGTTTCCAACGTTGATAACTTGGGTGCTGTTGTTGATTTACCTATCTTGAAGCACATGATGACCACTGAATCTGAATATATTATGGAATTAACCGACAAGACTCGTGCTGATGTCAAGGGTGGTACTATTATTGATTACGATGGATCAGTTCGTCTTTTAGAAATTGCTCAGGTCCCCAAGGAACACGTTGAAGAATTTAAGTCTATTAAGAAGTTCAAGTACTTCAATACTAATAATTTATGGGTTAACTTAAAGGCCATTAAGCGTGTTGTTGAAAACAATGAACTTTCTATGGAAATTATCCCCAATTTCAAGTCTATCTTAATTGGCAATAGTGATATTCCCGTTTTACAACTTGAAACTGCCGTTGGTGCTGCCATTCGTCATTTCAAGGGTTGTCACGGTGTTAACGTTCCTCGTAGACGTTTCTTACCCGTCAAGACCTCATCCGATTTACTTCTTGTCAAGTCTGATTTATACTCCCTTAACGCTGGTTGTCTTGAAATGGATTCCAGTAGATTTGGTTCGGCTCCCTTGATTAAGCTTGGTGGTCACTACAAGAAAGTTTCTGACTTTATGAAGCGTATTCCTCATATGCCCAAGATTGTTGAATTAGACCATTTGACAATTACTGGTAATGTTACCTTAGGTAAGAATGTCGTCCTCAAGGGCACAGTTATTATTGTCTGTGAAGAAGGTAAGAAAATTGATATCCCCAATGGCAGTGTTTTAGAAAATGTTGTCATTACCGGTAGTTTATCTATTCTCGAACATTAGTCAACCCTAAATGTGTTGGCATTTTAAGAACTATTTTTTTTCACTGAATTTCCCCTTTGATATAATAAAGGAATATATATATGCAACTAAAAGTTAATGTTTGTTACAGAAATTAGTTTTGTTTTAGAACAGGATTTTATAAATTTTCTTCTCTATTTCGCCGGTTTTATTTCTTTCTTTTTTATCTATATATTTATCATATCCGAATATAGAGGAATACAACTCTTATAAGGTAAAAAAGTTTTGTATAGTTTGATCTTTGATCTTTCAAAATCCTATCATCTCAACTAATCTTCGATGATAGCGCTTCACTAAACCATAATCCTTGACTGATATATCTGTATTCGTGTTCTCAGTAATAGTCTTGGTATTATTCAACCTCAGCCCAAACTGATTTATTATGGTTTTGCATATTTCATCAACCTTATCGTTCTTACTCTCAGAAAATATGGTCTTCATTCCAACTATTATCGTACTTATGAATGTGTATACATTTTCATGTCCCGGGAAGATCACAAGATAAGATGTAAAAATCTCTATTAAAAAAAGCTCAATTTTAGCGTAAACAATCGAAAGCACCATCTCATTTTTCGTTTTCAGTAATTCAACTAACGAAAATGACATTATAGACCATCTAGAGCAATCGCTAGGTGAATTCTTGCTCCAGCTAAACATAGTATCTAAAATCAAGGTTAGAGTTTCCCTATTCAGCGGAAGGGTCCAGTTCTTAGTTGTGATATCTGGGTGCGCCCCTATAATCAAATTACTTATGAGCCAACGGCAATAATTCCAAGAATAATAATTAGTCGGATGAAAATACCCCGAAGCATTGATAGTAAGTAGTTCTTCTAAAATAAATAATGATAATGCTGTATCTGCAATAGAGCCTTTAGTTTGAACGAGGTACTGAGAAATGAATCTCTCATCGTGAATACCTGTCGTCAAATACAGCAAATACCCTTCAAGAACAAAGTCTTCATTCTTATGTCGAGATTGGTACAGATTAAGAGGTAATTGATCAAAGTTGATAATCAACCATTTCCTCAAATTCCATAACTCGAATGATTTAGTCTGTTTCTTTAAAGGTGAATTGAAAAGTACCGATAAGAACTCATAGACATGAATTGCTATCCTTTGAACAAAATCCATTTCCTTAGCGGTGCTTGCAGTTGATTTGCTATGTGCTAGCATATCCTTCAATAAATTATTGATTGTGCAATTCTCGTACGTAATCAGATTGAGCACTAGTATAAGATCAATCGTCCGTTTAACTCTTTTGAGGCCATCATTTCCCTCGAATTTCTTTAGAATATCATCATTACATAATTTTTGGTCACACGTTGATGGCGATAGTATGATCTTATTGAGCTCTTCTCGCGCCGCAACGAACAGAGGTATCAGCAGACATTTAGGAATGTATATCAGGTATCTCGTTCTACCCTCATCCGCAGCTTTGAATTTGGAGGTATCTTTAACGAGTATAAAAGGTTCGTAGGATTCATCATTGAGTATTGTATTTGAATCTGACTGTGCCTCTACCTCTAACATATCAACGAAGCTCGGCAGTTCCTCCAAGTAACGGATTGGTATAAACTCTAAGCGATATCTGAAATGTTGGTTAGCAAATCATTGATCCGTGCAAATAGACTTTTAATCATTTTATCACATACATAGACTCATTGTTTATACAGTTTATGAAGTTTTCAAGCAATGCTTTCATGATTGATTCGTTTCGGTGAGCTGGGAGATCCAAAATAATTCAATTTTCTCGGCTAATGCTTCGTAGAATAAAAAAATATCTGCCATCAAATTTCATTAGTATTATAATCCGATTAAAAGTATATAGACGGTCTATTAAAAATTGTGATTCAACAAAAATAATTTTTTAAAAAACTAAAGTAACAAATAAAAGCAAAAAATTAAATAAGTGTACGTTTAAAACAATGGTAACTGATAACAGTAAAGATAAAGAATAGAAAAAAACAAATAAAAAAAACTGTGAATCATATTCTCATCATAGCACTTTCATTAGCTGAAAAACGGTATAACGAGAAAGGGCTTATATTTAGCTTTTATCTGCCAGGAGTTCATTCACTCTTTCTTGAGCATATTTGAGGTCCTCCGTCGTTGAAATCAATTTCTTCTTCAAATCAACCGACTCTTCTTTCAACTTATCACGCTCATCTTGCAGAATTATTACTTCGGCCCTCAAGTCTCGGAGCTGCAGCTCAAAGTGATGAGTACCCAAATCATTCTTTCTGGTCGCTGAATAACTATGAATCGATCCAATAGTATTATTACCAACTTCGGTGCTGTCGTCGGCCCCTAGTACATTCGATGCGTTTCTTAAATCCACGTTTCTACTTCTGCTACCTTCTGCATCTCTGTCATCTTCGACATCTGAACTGACTGATAACTTTAATTCGTACAACTCACCCTGAAGTTTGGAGTTCAAGTCACGGAATTTCATTAATTCTTCCTTCGTAACGCGAAGGGCTCGATCATTAACCTTGATTGATTGTCTGGTTTCATTATAAACCTTATCTAATTCTTCATAGCGATTAGATAACTCTCCAATGTGTGCTTCATACTTACTAACAATATTCTCTATTTCTGCATTCGCTTGATTGAGCTTTTCAGTGGTCTCCGTCAACTCATCGTTTGCCGACTTCAATTGATTATCATTATCAATACTTCTATTGTTAACAGTTTCCTCAATTGAAGTGAGCTTACTCTCAGCTGCAAGAAGTGCCTTCTTGACTTGAGTAAGTTCCAATAGTTTAGTCTTCAAGTTATTTTCAGCTGATTCAGAGGCTTTCTTATGGGTCTCATTAATTTGAGTCAGGTCCCTAACTTGATTGTTCAAGTGCTTGAATTCAGGGTGCGAATAAAGAGTATCCTCTGAATTAGCCTGATCCTCGGGTCCATTGTCGTTAATATCTCTACCCAAGGAGCCATTTGAGTTAAAGGCCTTATTAGCGGTCCACATAGCAACAATCTTATTAATTCCATCTGACATCGCACTAGTTGAGGAATCAGCTAATTGCTTGTGATGCTCCAACTCCCTATTAGAATGAGCGAGATTGGTTTCGTAAGTCTTAGTCTTTGATTCAAGTTCGTTCACTAAAGTCATCAATTGAGAATTCTTCTCAAGCAATTCATTGACCTTAGACTCATTTGACTTATTCTTCAGAATCGCGGCGGATAAAGATGAATTAGAAGTGTTTAAGAGAGCAACATGTTCATCCGTAACGGCTTCAATATCCCTCAGTCTCAGGATATCACTGTCGGTCTGCTTTAAACGCGAAACCAAATTCAAATTTTCCTCGGTTTTCTCTCTTAAAGATTTTTCCAAATCCATTAACTTGACCTTTAACTCATCATTAACGATGGATGATTCGTCAACCTTAACTGACCTTGAAGATTCTAAATCTTCCTTATTCTTAACTATAGAGCGTTCTTCTTCCTTTCGGCTTTCAATGTCAACCCTCAATTTGCTAATTTCTTCCAAAGCTTCATCTCTTGTCCTTTCAGCAACAATGATCTTAATGCTGGCCTTTTCTGCTTGCTCCTTAACATTGCTCTGAACTGAAGCTAGTTCAGTCTTTAACTCCTTCAGGGCTTCAACCAGAATATCACGTTCCTTCATACTGGTTCCGTCATCCTTAGCCAACCTGATAGAGCGTCTTCTGATAGTGTCAATTGAGATAGGTGGTTCAGATTGTGGTAAATAGCCAGCCTGCTTTGCCATTGAAAGTTCAGATTCGTACCAGGCGTTTGTGGCTTTAAGCTGTTCCAAGAGGCCAGCAGAAGACCCATCATTATTCGAAAAATTGGGCACCTTGATTACCTCAACGGAACGATCAGCAGCATCTGGAGCGCCTTCTTCTTCATCTTGAATGTGAGAATGAAGGTTAACATCAGACGGCCATGAAGCAGGAATCTTTGAGATCTTCGAACCATTGAGTGTAGCAACAGCTTCTTCATCCTTATCTTCAATGGGCGCAGGGATAGATCTATCCATAGGATTAATGGTTAATTTACCAATAGAATCGTTATCAAAACTATCTTCATAATCATCATTCCCGGTATCAGAATTGGCTTCCTTTCTTTCCAAATTATCAATGGATGAATCTTGATTCAGATTATCACTTTGATAAATATCATCCGCAGCACTGAGATAACCACCAGAGGAAATATTATGACTTTCAATATCATTCACCGCGTTAGCACCAAAATGTTTAGCGTTTAAATTCTTAATTTCACTCTGATTGTTTTCAAATGATGAAGTAGAAACGGAAGATAAATTCTTTAATTCACCTTGATTTTGATATTCGGTGTGATCTAAAGAAGAAGTCGTGATATCAATATAATTCGGCTCAGACTGCTCCTGAGTTGAGTTAGTAACCTTGTTGTCAACAAATAATCGGCGTGAGTTATCGGCAAAAGATCCGGCATTATTCACAGGAGGAGTAGCAATCGTAGACACAGAAGGAGTCAATGATGCAGACGTAGGAATTGGCCTTGCTCCTTGAGGATCAATGTGAACTGTAGATGAAGCGATTGTCGTCCCGGCATTCGCGGACTTAATGCTCAGACCTGACGTGGAATGTTGTAATTGCTGTGTTTGTCGCGATTGCATTTGTTGGTTTTGTTGAGGATGTGGTGATTGTAATGCATGGTCTGATTGCACTTGTTGCGGTACGTGTTGCTGTTGTTGTTGTTGTTTAATGGGAGGGTATTTAATTCTCGTAGTATCAAGAATATAGACAGTGTTGCCGGTGCTCTCAGATGCTTGGTTGGCGCCTTCATCATCAGGTGATTCTCCACCCATAACAACAATTTTATTACCACTGAAAGCAGACATAGAATGACCACTTCTTGAAGAGGGACCAGGACCCATATTTTGGAAAGTGTACCAACGCCTAGTTGATAATCTCAATGCAGATAAAATACCCAAATCTTCACCCTTGGAGTTTCTACCACCAAAAATGTACATAATATCATCGACAATAGTAGCGGAGTGACCCTCGCAGGGAGCGGGAATGTACCCAGTACAATCTAAAACTGACCAAGTTGAATCAATGGGGTCAAATACATATGTATCAGAGTACCATAATTTACCGTCAGTACCACCAAATAAGTAAAGTTTATCTTGATAAGTGATGATTGAGTGGTTGGTTCTAGAGGGGGGTGTTACTGAGTTAGAGGGAGTGATAGTTTCCCAATTGCAATTGGCCGAACGTAACGTTGTCAAGTCAAAACAAATTAAATCATTAAAGAACAAATCATCCAGTTGGCCGCCAAAAATGTACAATTTCGAACCAATTGTCGAGATAGTATGGCCATAGCGACCCTGGGGTCTAACACCATGAGGATTAGCAATGGTCCACTTAAGGGTAGATGTATTCAGAAGATAAAGGTTGTCATCCAAAATATCATCTTCTTGAATTTTGGTATCACCGCCGAAAACAATAAATGCATTTCCTAGGGTTAAAGCGGCATGACCAACTCTAGGACTTGGACAGCCTTCTGTCTCTAAAAGATATCCCGACATGGTGTCGGTTTCAATAACCCATAAATCACCAAATACATTATTACCTTTCAGGCCACCCATAACGAAAATTTCACCGTCTCTAGCGGCTACATAATTAGCGGCATGCCCGTATCTAGGGAAGGGACTCAAATTTTTGATGTGAGCTTCCAACCAGGGATATTGAGGAACTGATGACGCGCTTGGAGTCCCTGGGTTCGATTGGTTTTGGTACATAACTGGCGTCTGTTGATTGGCATTAGCGAAGGAATTGTTATTCATCTGGGGGCTGGCTAAGCTACCGGTGGTGCCACTAACCTGGAGCGGTCTAGGTACTGGCTGTAATTGCGATTGAGGCGATTGAGGCGATTGAGGCGATTGGGGCGATTGAGGCGATTGAGGCATACCCATCTGGGATGGCGAGTTCAAAATGGGAGAGGACATTGGCCAGGACTTGACAGCAGGCGATTGTGGGGCCCCTAATATGTTTAATCCATTCAACCCACCCTTATTAGGAATAGCCACTGTCGAAGATGCCATAGCTGGTGTGTTGTGCATAGTGGAACCACCGCTGAAAGAACGCTTCGCTTCCTTGGCGTCAAGTCCAACGGTGGGCGTGCTGCTGTCTGGAGCATTGGAGACCTTAGTCTCGGGGATCATCGGTGTAGCGGTCGGAGTCTGTGAATTACGGCTCGATTTGCGACTCTTGCGCTTGAAAAGAGACGTCATTGCTGCTTTTACCGAAAGTTTGTATTTGGGGGAGATCGGAAGAGCACAC
>JAKUCD010000004.1:0-32624 GCA_030563525.1 Nadsonia commutata
CAACAACAACAACAACAACAACAACAACAACAACAACAACAACAACAACAACAACTATAACAACAATAACCTAAATAACAGTATCAATAAGAACAATAATGACGATATTTGCGATACTAATCGACACTTTTCAGCGTCACCAATGCTTCACGCGCATCTATCCAATAATAGTAGCGTGAGTAACTCTCCTTTGCTATTATCGAAAAATGGGGTTCCGACACCGTCGGCCCTATCTTTGAACTCCGCTTTATCAGGCTCGTCGTCTTCAGGCCCATCTAATATGTCCTCCGCGGCGGGGTCGGCCGATAATTCAAGTACATCATTATTTATCCCTAGAAGTGCCGCACTCACATCCGGACCCGGATCAGCGTTCAAGACTAAATCGTATTCAGCTGACGTGGTCCCATTGGCGAAAAGGGTCGAACGCCACATTCACTTCAATGATCGAGTGGAACAATGCATTGCAGTGAATAATGTAGATCTTTATGATGATAGTGACAGTTACCTCTCTGATAGTAGTGACTCTGACGATTACCGCTATAGTAGGTACGACTCCCATAATAACCGTGGTGGCCGATCCGGTAATGGCAATGGTGGAAATGGTAATATCAGTAATACTGGCTCAGCTAGTGAATCCGAATCTGATGATGATGATAGCGAAAATGAAGATGAACCAGGGCTTTTCCTCGCGGTAAGGTCACCGTCTTCTACCTCATTACATAAGCCCGAGGGACTTGCTTCGTTTGCAGATAACAATGGCAGTTCTTCTAATGATGATAATGATGAACACAGTGATGCCTCATCATCGTCATCACTTATTCCGAACACGCGTGTGATTCAGACGATTGCTTTATTACCAGCAACTACGCTGAAGGCATGTGTGGATGATTACGTAGAACAAAGGAGCGTCGAATACGAAGCTAATTCAGTTGCCTACGCAATGAGCCATAATACATCAACGCCAAGACGCTATTTCGACTATAACGTATACGATTATAATAGTGTATACTCTGAAGACAACGCCGCTAACAATAGTCAGTACTATAGTAGTACTAGCAATAGCAGTAGTAAGATTTCGTTTGGGACTGATGCTTTAAATGCGCCTCTAGCGGTTGATATTCTTGCCGAAGACAAAATTCCCCATATCAATGAGGATTCCACCACTCCAGTCAGTATTGTTTCAGATGGTGCTGCTGTACGGGAAATTGTTACTCCTCCAAAGGTTGTCGTCGGTACTGCACCAGCGCCCGCATCACCAGCGACATCTGATATAGCAAGTATTGATAGTTCAGGCCAGATTAGGTCATCAATAAACCCATCTTCCAAGACACGGTTCCCGCAAAACTACAATAGCATTAATGATGATCTAAGTGATTCTGATTTAGTACCCCCTGAGCCGGTAATTAATAACATCTCAGGATTCAATAAATCTAAACGAGGCGCTCTGTTACTGTTTAGTGACACCGAAAGCGAAGATGAAAAATTCATCGAAGATATTGCTGATATACCGTCATCATCATCTTCTTCTTCGGTACTTAAACATGATTTACCGGCATTAAAGACGGTCAATTCACCGGCAAGACCCCGCACGCCGTCATCATCGCGAAATTCACTGCCTTTGAATAGCCCTATATCTGGTTCGACCATATCTACTTCCTTTATTTCACCATCATCGTCGATACCCTTGCTAGTGTCAGCGGGTACTGCCACGGCAGTCTTATCCTCATCTTATGGAACCGGACCCTCTCCCTTGATGGGATTAACTAAAAATTCAGTATCACTCACCTATCCTACTTCAGCGTCCACTATTGCTGGGACATCAGTGTTTCCCGAGAGTGTTTCACCAACAATATCTCAGACTCCATCGTTGAGCGAGTCAAGTTTTATCGCATACACTCGACAATCTAACGCAACTGATTCAGGACCGGTTTTGGAATTGAGTGATACAAGAGCTTCCATTGGCGGTGCTCCAGTACACACTACCGCAGCTTTATCGTCGCTATATCATCCAGAGTCGGTAATTTCTCCGTCTTTGGAGTATAATAACCCCTCAAGGGATTTAAATGGTTTCAATCATAATATTGGCCATGCAAACAAAGGTGCGCTTAGCTCTGAAAACGCTAGCGGTGACGCCGATGAAGCGGAAAACAATAACTCCGATAGGGGTGATAATGTTTTAAATAAAATCAACTATGCTGCTAACTTTATGGCCAATTCGTTAAATTCATGGAAATCAGGTTGGAGACGAAATTAAAATACAAACAAGGTCAACAAAGTTAATGGTTGACATTAGTGGCGCTCGGGTTAGTGAGCGAGGGGGAAAAACATGAAGAAAAAGAAGAAAAAGCTAAAGAAGTGGTTTATTGGAGAAAAGTTTTATGTATCAACAGTTTAAGGGAAACATGTCATAAATTGATACACTATTTTGTGTCACAGGCTATTATTTGTTTTTCTTTCGTTTTTTTAGTGTTTGAGTCCGCATCTGACTGGCTTAATTATTCATGTATCGTTATCTTTCCGTTAAATTTTTTACATATTTATTTATTTTTATATATACTTTCAAAATGGTAAAACTTATTCAATTTTACTGTTTAAATTTGAATTTAAATGAGCTGGTATTTATAGATTTCAAAATTATCATTGCTTCTACTGATAGTTTGTATCTATTAGAACATTTCTGAATCTGAATTATCGGCAGCGGTACTATTTTCCTGTTCCTTGCCTTGAACACCATTATCAGACAGCGTACTTCCTGTTTCTTCAACCTGAACGACTTTATCGTCGTCAGTTTTAATCTCAGTTACTTGCTTGAGTAGCTCTTGTAGGCAATTATCAAAGCCATCAATGGGGCTGAGATTTGATATGAAATATTGTACATCAGCAATCATACAATCGCGGTCATGAGAGCGGTTAATGCCGATACTCTGAAATGTCGCCGTCAGCTTATTCTCGTAATTTGATAAAATAATTTTCATAACGCTAAGGTAAATGTCCCGAGGCAAAAATTTAATTAAAACCTTAGCCATGGTGTTGGTTTCCTTACAAAGAACTTGTACGTAGGAATTAGCTTGTGTTGATTCAGTACTGGCGGTGAACCAATTAATCTTCTTGATTGCATTAACGTGGCCATTAAGTCTGTCACTCATAATAGTAGCGAATTTATCGTATATTTCTTGTTGATGTTCAGCAAATTGGGCTCTAATTTCATTAAATTGATTGAGAAGCTTAATGCTAGCCGATGAAGCTACTGTTGATACTGAATTCATATAAGAGGATGGAATTGAAGATGTAGATGACGATGGCGATAGATGTACAGACGGTGTATTAGCGATGTTCGATGATGGGAGATGACGTCGACAATATTCACGCATGTAAGGGATAAGGGTAATAACCAAGTCTAGTGATTGTGATGCGAGTGCTAAATGCTTGGCAGTGATGTGCTTTAGGCCAGCGGTCTTAGTAGCCCTTGTTTTAAGAATGAGACCGTTGATAGTAATATTGATACACTTCAAAATTTCCAGAACCTGATTAATGATCTCAAGTGATAAATAAGGGAAGTGGATAATCAGTTTAAGAATTTCGCTAATCATTGGTAATATTTGAATCATACCACCTGGGATAATAAAACTAGACGTATCCACAAACACGTTTCTTGGTCGCTGTTTATTTGAAGCAGAGGTGAGAGAAGATGAAGAGGATGATACCTCTGTCGCTTTCGATTGAGCAGATTCCATATCCTTCAGGGTTAATGACAGTATATCCTTAAGCGCTGAAGACCAGGGCGATGGGTCGCTGGTTGCAGCAGTGTATATATCATCGACTTGCTGCTGTAATGCGAGAGGGATTTCCTCATCCTTCCACTTGTCTGTCTCCAATATAGAAATGATAGTTTTATTCTGATCCTTTAAAAAGGGGATAATAAACAGTTTAACCTGATTATTAATTGCTGATTGTAATTTGGTGTCCATAGAACCGGATATGGCTTCACATTCTGATAAAAAGATACCGTTGAGAACGTAAAAGCGTAAAAAATGAGTTAATGATCCCATTGAAATTTGATCGCGACGGACATTAATCACGCGAGCCATACGATCGTGAACAGATTCTACCACTTCGTTTATGAGCTCTCGCGTATCAATAACGGTCATTAGCGATGGGTCTTCATCCAATAAGCGTGGGAAAGATAACGTGGTGTCCAAGAGTAATTTTTGTTGCGCCGATAGTCTTCGCAATAGTTCTGGTATGCTGGTGTAAGTATTGATAATTAACTTTTCAAAATCAGCTGCCGTCATTGATCTCAGTCGAGCGGCTAAGTTTATGCTTCTTTCAGCGGCTGATTTAGATTTATTTGAAGACGAGCTGGATAGAGTCGATGAAACTGATACGGTATCATCGTCATATTCATCCGCATCCCCATTGGGTAAATTCATTTTAATGATATCACGGGCCTTCTTCATTACCAGTTCCTTATAGGACTTGAAAGCATCAGAAATTAAATTAGATCGGAAGAGACCATTGAGATTTTCCACTAGTGATTCTCTCAACTCAGTTTTTATCACTAGGAAAGCGGGCAATTCAGCCTTTTGATTGTTGTCGTTACCATTATTATTATTGTTATTACTATTATTATTGTCAGCGTATTGCGATCGGTTAGGCCGTTTGTCTAAAACAAGTATCAGTCGGGTTAAGGTATCGTGCGGGGATACCGACTGAATATGGGTAGTAATATCGTGGATGAGAACGTCGGTAAAATTAGTACTATACTTTCTTCCAGCATTAGTTCGTAATACACAAAGACTCTCTCTGAGATCAGAAAGTCCTTGAACGGACCTTAAATCCACAAGAGGCAACTTTTCAAGTTCCTTATCACCTTGATTATTATTATCCTTGGTTCTCTCACCTTGAATGAGCAGCTCCGTGGCATCAATAAGATCCACACAGTCGTTCAGTTTATTATCTAAATAAAGTAACTCGGCATTATCAGCAAGAGTCATAACAAGGCTGATCTGATTTAAACTTTGTTGTAATTTAGCGACATTTTGTTTACGCTGTAGAAGTTTTAAGCTGTTGATACCCGAAATTGCCTGTCTTTGATCCAGGGCATTCAGGTCGTTACGAAGGTTTTGAATTCTTTGTACCGTGTGTTCAGAGTCAGCATGAATATGACGAAGCTGATCAAGGGTTGAAAAGAAGGTCTCTGAAGCCTTGGAAATCTCTTCGATGAGATGAATCTCAACGGTATCGATATACCAGGATAACTTTTCCTGTAGAATCGCATTGTTAGCGATCATCTTTTGGTTAGAATAAATGGACTCTATATCGGTAGAATCTACTTCCGTAGAGTCCTTAGCTCTAACTATTGACGAGTTCTCACTGACTAAGTGAAAGATTCGTGGATTGTCTAATTGGAAATCAGCATCAAAGAAAACCGATGGAACCGTGTCTAGCGAAGACAGAGCTTGATTACTGAATGCTGTAGAAGTAGAAGTAGACGATGGTGTAGAAAATGTAGTAGGTGGATCAGAAGAGGTAGTTGTGTTGTCAGTGATACCCAGTATAGAATCATCCTCGAAGAAATGACTTAAAGGCAAGCCCGTGATTGAACAATATCGGTCAAATACGGGGCCAATTTCGGATAAATATTTACTGAATTCAGATTTTTTCACTTTAGTGATCTTGGTCAATGTCACAGGCGGAATGTCGCGCAACGTAGGGGGTCGATATCCACCACCTGTTTCAGTAGCATGGGTGACAGACTTGGGCCCAGTGGTTGATTTCCCGCTAATGAACCCAGGAACCTTGAGATTCTCCATATTACGTGCCGTACCGTCAACAATTTCGCTAATTGAATTAGACCCTAGCGTACTAGGCGCTAAGTCGAGGCCTTCAGACGCTCGTGGTGATCGGGAACCGCGAAACCCTTCACCATCAATGGCATTCGTATCTGCAGGGTCAATGACCCGTTTTCCAGCAATAGAGTTACCCCCGCCAGTCGATAATAAGCTGCTAGATCGGCGGTGAGAGTGGCCCGAGAATGAGGACACGGAAGATCTAGCGATAGATGAGGTCGATGAATAGGGAGAAGAACCAGGTGGAACAACACGCGCGATATTGTTACTACTGTCACTGTCACTGTCATTTTGTATGCCAGTATCTCGCACACTAGCCGACTCGTGGCGGGACCCAGAGTTCATGATGTTTGGTCTATATAGAACAGTTAGGTAGAATGTGGATGTGGATGTGTTGTGTGCCTGCGCTGGTCCCAAACGCGGCGGAGACAATGTGATGGCTACAAATGGGAGATGATATGAACTTAAAGGTTATATTTAATTACTATAGATTTCTACAAGGCCACCTAAATCATGCCGATCGGGGGAAATCAAGCCTGATCGAGGTTGTTGCGCGATTTTTGGGGAGGTCCCAACATCGTCCAGGAGAGAATAGTCCCCGTAAGGTTCAGTGCAGTCAGCTATGTATTTCATCAATGGCCGGGCAAACTAGTTTTAATCATCGACAGATGGTTCTCTTGGGACGAGCACAGATTGAAATTCAGCCTTCCATTAATGGCTAAAGGCCAATCGATTGTTATCCCTCTTCTCGAATCTAGCCACCGTTACTGATTCGCTAATATGAGATTAATATCATTCTCGGTGCTACTCTCGCGCTACTCTATCCCCGGAATTGTCATTAACAACTCCATCGGCCACGACCATGCCGGAACGGGTTTCCTGAGCTACTCGCCCAATCTGGGTGCCGGTGCTAAACGCCGTGGATTCCAGCTCGCGTACGCCGCTATGTCTCTCGCACAGCGTGTTAAGGGCCCGCTCAAGCTGGATAGCCTGCGAGGCCAGCGAAGCGTAAGGATTATGTTTCTGTTCAGTTGGAACCGTGCTCATCGTCCAAGTATATAAAACTGTTGCTCTTTAAATGGGGTGCTTTCTCTTGCCCGAAAGATCAGTGCGGCAGTGAAAAAGGTGAAGTTCACCTTTATTATGTAAGACATGAGAGACGTCGTGTATGGAATACTACTAGCGTGAATTGATTCACCATTTAATACACCGAAAAAGAAAAAAACTAAGAAAAAAATCCGTCTAGTTTATTTACTTTTCAATAAATTAAAAAATTTTAATAATTTGTTAATGTTGATTTCATTTCAATATGATATAAAATAGTATTGAATACCGGTAATTGTTTTTACGAATACAAATCTCTATAATCAGTTTATTTATTATTTTCCTTTCTTAACTTGTAATGTGTGTCGCCCACATTATTATTCTTCTTTTTAGATTCTCTATCTTCTTTCATTGTTTGTTCGTTACTATAAAAAGGTACAAAAATATTGGATTAAGCGTTCAACCCCTAACCTCAATAAAGCGGCTCATCGACCCTTGAGAAGATGAACGCCTGAGAAGTGGAATCGTTTCATAATACTTCCTTAATTTCTGTTGATATTTTCGGCTTTCCGTGGTCTCCGAAAAAGATGATGAACATTAACTATGTTTTCGAAAAGCTTTCAGGTGGTGACGCTACGCCCATCTTGAACGAATTTCAATCAGCCCTGATTAGTATCCGCTCGTGCATCGAGACCCCCACCTGGGCCGAGTCGGACACAGAGACTAATTTGGCTCTGTTATCATTGATCAAACTTATCGAGTACTCGGCTAGTTCGTCGACCTTTGACGCGTGTTGGCATATTATGGATGAAACTCTAATTCGCCAGTTGGTGCTTATTGCTAGTTCTGAGGTTGTGGCTTCTAATGTCGTCGCTGGTGCTCTCAACCTCCTATCGCTGATCTTGATTCACAACCATGACCCCCCCGTGCAATCCTCCAGTCTGGGACCTATCGTTAGTATTGTGGCCGCGGAAACTACTGGTAATTTATCGTTCTTCCCTATTTTGGTCAGCCGTATTGTGTCTACTGACACTCAGCTCACCGTATACAGTATCTTACTTATCAACGCTATATTATGTAAAATTGTTATCTCACTCGCAGGCCACGATGCCGTTATTTTCCCCAAGTTACGAGAAAATGGGCTGTTCAATTACGCATCCATTGCTCTCGAAAATAAATTTTTAGTACGCACTTTTGGTGTCCAGTTACATGATTTACAGATCTTACTAAAGGAGGCCATGCGCCTTTATTCTCTTAAATCGCTCGATATTGTTACTACTGCTATCGATGCCTACCCCGAATCATCCAACAAAGATAGTCATATCCTGATGGAAAATATTGAAACCCTCTTACTTAAACTAGTCGGAAAAAAGAAACCTCGTTCGAGTACCAACGATAACACTGACGACAGTAACGACAGTGACCAAAGTGAAGGTGACTTGCGACAAGTTATTAACTGGAACTCTCTCGCCGTTGATGATTTAGATGAAGTTCTGTCTATGTTTGAGAGTTCCCTCAAATGGTCCGGTTTACTTGATCTGCAAGATTTCTTAAAGGAAGATAAAATGATGTTCAGAAAGCCGTTTTTGGAACAACTGGCCTTAGGTAGTCGAAAGTCTTTTTTTCCTCTTTTCAAGGCCAGTATGAGCGTATCGAATATGTTGCATAGAAAATTTAAGATTACTCAAGGCGCCACTGAACAAGATAACAATCTAATCCACGGTCGCTCGCCTTCTCTTGTCTTGAGCATGAAACAATTTGAATATTTAACCACGCTTAATCATTCTACTTCTTTGTCTAATTTACAACGTACTTCAACTGCAACTTCCAGTGCGGCTTCCTTTTCTTCTACTACTAGTGCCATTGAAGAAGAACTCTTGCGTCAAAATCACATTGAGCCTCTCTTTTTTGATTTCACTCAGCTTTACTCTTCTATGTTAATCTCTTTTCTTTCTTTATGGAAGGGGTGTGGGGCACAAACACAAGATTTTGATAACTTGATGGATTTGGTAGAATTACAGTTCGAACAAGCGCTACTTGCCGGTGATGATACCTCTGCTACTTCGGTAATACATGTTGATATCTTCAATATGAGATTGGAATCATTCGGTTACGATGCCCTGCGTGAAATTCAGCTTGACTTGATCGACAAGGACTACCATACTAGCTGGAAATCACAAATCGATACCATGGACGAACAGCACTTCAAGGAATCGTATGATTTTGTGAAAAAACAACGTATTTCTTCACTCCTATACGGTGACTTTTTCTCATTACAGCCTCCGGCTGGCGTGCTTCAGCAACCGACCTTATTCCCTTCGGCTTCTACGTCCTCGGGACTGGATTCATCTGAGGTATCAGTGATCTCTCAGTCTACGCAAAACTCCGTTGATTTAACTCCAATGACTACGGTCAATTCTAATAATAGATTTGTTTATCTTATTTTGTCACCCACTAGGCAAACACTTCATTACGATATTTTTGCTTCGAAACCGGCTCAGCTTCCTCTCATAGATGAACTTAAACGGGTTATCGATATTGCCAATATAAATAAGGTTATCGCTCAGCCGCTCGTAGTCAACCGACTTGGTGCAACCCAAAAGAATCGTGTACAACTTGCCAGTCGACTCCACTACAATAAGATTTCTATTCACGGCAAAAGTTCGCGCGGGCCTGTGTTGTCATTCTACTCTGAAACCCCGGAATTGGCCAGTGAATGGACTGACGGATTACAAATGCTCATAAGCAAGTCCTGGCAATTTGAAGATACCAAGGAATATATTGATATGTTCGCAGGCCTTCGTACTCAAATGCAATTAATGAACATAGACAAAGATGATATCGAGCTTGTTCACAGATACCCCGTAGACGACTCGTTACCATTACCTAAGTCGGAAGTTTTACACAACTTTTATTATTCTTAATAGATACTTTTTTTATGCACATTTTGTTTTAAAGGCCATAGCTAGAATGGTCATCGTTTTCTTATATATTTCTTTTATTTACTTATAATATAAAATTTGTTGATTCTATTTTTGTCTCTTGGTTGTTATTGGTAAATCCTGTTTCGGCTTATCTCTTTCCTCTTACTCCCACTTCAATTGCCAAATGCTGCTACCACGCCGAGTTGTGCGAACGCTAGGCAACACCTTATTAGTAGCCGCCGTGTTGTTGGGTCTGGGCTTAATTACAGGTCTATATTTCAACTTGCTCCCGTCGGATGTATCATTGTACTTACCACTAGGTCAGCAGCACCCTCGGGAGGTTATCGTTGATGTTAAATTAACCACTTGCTTGAAGCTCTCAGGATGTATCCCGGACGTGGTAGGATGGTACAGAATTCCTAAGGAATTGTATTTATCAGCAAGCTGGACTTCGCTAGCGTATGTTTCTACTAAGCGGGTCTCCATCGATGACATTGCTGATTACCCGAAGGTGGTCCTTGATTTGTCCACGATCGATGGTCAAAATGCTACCGAGACGAAAATTAGTATACCAGCACATGTATTCGATACCATCATGAAGGATGATAAATCTCTTCGTTCTGTCAGCGAAGTCACTGGTCAAATTATTAGTGATAGCGGATGGAAGGAGTGCGGTAATGGGTTATGGGTGCGTTATGGACCTTATGCAGCCGATAAAGCAGTTAAATCATTGGACATTCTTTTTGGGCCCGATGCCGTGGATCCACGCCCCGGTTGGTCAATTAGGTCAGGATTTATTTCTATTGGTGACAAATTTCCACGGATTTCTGTGAGACAGGGTGCCAAAAAGGCTGATGTATCAAAAGTTCCAACCCTAAAAATTAACAAGGGTGGTAAGTATAAAATCTTACAAGTTGCCGATTTACATTTTTCCACTGGCGTTGGTGTATGTCGAGACCCTATATTTGAGTCGGACCCAGACGGCAAGGCTGTTGACAGTTGTGAAGCTGATCCCCGCACACTACAATTCTTGAATAAGGTCCTTGATGACGAAAAGCCTGATCTAGTTGTCTTAACCGGTGATCAGGTCTTTGGTAGCTCAGCTCCCGATACTCAGACAGCTTTGTTAAAGGTAGTAGCCCCCTTTATTGACCGGAAAATACCTTACGCGATGGTTTTGGGTAATCACGATGACGAGGGTAGTATGTCAAGACAACAAATTATGGATTTCGTCTCTGAACTACCGTATTCGTTATCTCAAGTGGGTCCTGAAGAGGTAGATGGAGTGGGTAATTATGTTTTGACTGTTGATGGCCCTAAATCTGATAACGCTGCGATGAGTCTCTACTTCCTCGATTCTCACAAAAATTCACAAAATCCGAAATTCAAGGGCTACGATTGGTTGAAGGATTCGCAATTTGCGTTCCTGCGGAGAGAGCGTGACCAATTGAAAACAAAAATTGAAAATTACACCCACATTCATATGACAATGGCCTTTTTCCATATTCCCCTCCCGGAATATCGTGGCACTGGTAATACTAATCGAGTCGGTGAGTACAAAGAGCCATCAACGGCTCCCAATTTTAACTCAGGTGGCCGCTCAAAGCTGGCTGATTTGGGGGTCAGTGTAGTCTCAGTGGGGCATGATCACGTTAATGACTTCTGTATGCTGGATTCATCCGATATTTATGGCAAAGTTTCTAAAATGTGGCTTTGTCATGGTGGTGGCGCTGGTGAAGGCGGTTATGGTGGTTATGGTGGTTTTATTAGAAGATTGCGTATTTTTGAAATAGACACCGAATCTAATCGCATTTCTTCATGGAAGATATTACAGAGTTCACCATCTGAAATACTGGATAAGCAGATTTTAGTCGATGGTGGTACTGCTGTGTGGTCGTAATTTTCATTACTATAACCCTCCGTTCATTTTCATCTCGACCGTCTACAAAAAGTAAAATTTTCTCAAATGCCTTATTCTTCCCTTTATTTAATCATTTTACTTCTTCTAATTATGTATAGTTTAATGTACTTGTATATTTCTTTAATTTTCACTTTTTCTACTGTTTCTCATACTGTAAACGGTCCTCAGATCATTCAACTGGTGATGTGGTTACCCGGCCTGTATATCCTGCACAACGGGCCTTCGATCATAACACAAATTAGATCCTGTCGATCTGCATCAATAATCACGTTATACTTCGTATTCCGGCTATCAAGGATAACCGGTACTGCATTTAATCATTTTTCAAAAGCTGCAAAAGTTCCCATCTTTTGGCTCAAGTTGAGGTTCTCACAAGTTTTCTTAACACGAACCCATATCTTCCAATTTTCCCTATAGAAGAATTTTGTCATAGTCCATCCCTCGATCGTTTTTCTCCTTTTTGTTTTCCCACACAAAATTAACGGGTTTACCTGCTCGCATTTTTCATATCATCCGTCCTCTCTGATATTCACATGGTATTTTGTCAAAGATGAATAGTGAGCCCCAACTTCTAAACGCGCGTTACAATGAAGCAGTCGCTCTCGTCCGTGGTGAGCTGACTGTTGTACAATTGAAAACAGTATTAAAATCGCTTGGCTTGGCATTATCAGGTCTTAAGGCTACTTTAATTGATCGGCTTATGCATCATCTTAGTACTGGTTTAAAGACTAATGATTTAGAGAGAATTCAACAGGTTTGTTCACTAATTGGGATTGCGCGCGGTGGTGATCCTTCACTTTCCGCACCTCGCTATTCATCCGCATCCTATAGAGCTGCCACAGAAAGGGCTGCGCATGCTAATCAATATACCACAACTCAGTATCTTGATTGCGGACCTCCTCAAGGCTATTCGGCTCAGCAACATGCAGTTAATTATCAGCAATACAATTACAATAGCTCAAATGGATTTCCCTCAAATAACACAAAGCGGCATAATAACAACTACAATACGATATCAGCTGAACGTCCGATGCCTACAATTTTATTCGTCTCAAGCCCTTTCTATGAATTACAAAAAATTCTTAAGAGTCCTTTTTTATGCCCCAAGTCGGATTGTAAAAATAGCGTAGCTGTACAATTTTCACTTACTGCTGATGAGCAAGCTAGAGTTCAAGGGAAAGAGTACGCGATATATCTGCTGTCGTGTCAATCTGATCCACTTACTGCGTCAAGACGGTCGGTTATTTCCTTTCCAATTACAACCGAAGTCATGCTCAATTCAAAACCAGTTCAGGCAAATTTCCGTGGGATAAAAAATAAAGCTGGTACCACTAAGCCCGCTAACCTATCACCAAACATAAATATCGGTAGTGAGATTAACACTTTAGTTGTTAGTTATGGGCATGTTAAGCACGATTTTGCATTCGTGGTGTACCTCGTCAAGCTTCATTCGATTGATGAGCTTGTGAATCAGGTCAGTAAAAATCCACATATTAAGGCCAGTACCACGTTAGATATGATCAAGCAATTAGAGGGTGATGACGAAGATCTTGTTTCATGTGGCCTCAATCTTTCACTGAAATGCCCGCTTTCCTATGCTAGAATTCAAGTTCCAATTCGTTCTATATATTGCAGACATGCTCCCTGTTTTGATGCTGCCTCCTTTCTTATGCTTCAAGAACAACATCCTACTTGGTTATGTCCCTTTTGTAATAAAACACTACAGTTTTCTGACTTGAGTGTGGATGACTATTTAATTGAAATCTTATCAAAGACGAAAGAAGATGATGAGACTATTGAGATACAGCCTGATGGTACATGGGTAGTGCAAGAAGAAGGCTCGGATATCGAAAGTTCGCCTGAGCCTGAAAGTTTTAAAAAAAGGGATCAGTCAGTCAAACGCGAGAGTTTAGATGCCAGTTCTGAAATTGAAATTGTAGATTTGGATCATGATGATGATGATGTTGTCAATTTCAAGAGTAATAATAATGGTAATATCGGCATTGACCGCAACTTGCATAATATGGTTTCAAGTCACGAAAACGGTACACCACAGATTTCAATTGATGAGAATGATAATAATAATAATAATAATAATAATAATAACAATAATAATAATAACAGTGTCGTTCACACTAATAGTAGTAATGATTCAACTCCCAATCTTGACTCAAATGAAGCTCGACCTGATATTAATGGTCCTGCTAATACCCAGATTTCTCACGCATCGAGTAGTAATGGTGAGGGAAATTTTGCAGGTGTTCACGCTTCAAATTTTGAGTTTGTGCCTCAGCCACCAATAACTACTGGTATTCATAATCATTTAAATAACTCTACTCAAAATGTTGCCAATACGGTTGTGGCCGGCGCTCAAAATGATTTTAATGAATCGGCTAATAATTTTTCACTTGCCCCTCTTTCTTTCACATCCCCGGTCACTGCTAATATATATCAAAATCAGGTTACGCCTGCATTTGCGATTTCTACATTGCCATACTCTGCACCTATTGGTTCATTTCCTCCCCCTGCTTCTAATAAAGCTGTGTTAACTCCTCCGAGTACTTCTAATAACTTAGATATTATGCTTCCATCATGGGAACAGTCAACATTATTTGGAGGGAAAACGGCTGATACAAACCCGGTTGAAACTAATGGGGATTTAACGAATGGTGACGTAGTGAGCCATAATGAGAATAATAGTGGAAATAATAATGAGAACGGTAATGGCATACAAGGTGGTAACAGTCTTGGGACTCAAAATTCACCTGACAACGATGTCTCTGAAAACGCACAGAATAATAATAATGCACAATCTCAATCATTGTCTGGGGACTCCAGTTTTGATAGTAGCAGTGCTCGGTTAAATAATGTCAACCGTCTGTTAGAAGAAAATGTCAAGCAGCAGCAAGAGGCACGCCAAAAATTGGCAAAATGTCTTGAAGCTAAGGAAAATGTAGAATATTCTCAATTGGCGGCCGGTTTGTCTCAAAATAAGCAAGATCATTCCGCTGATGGTTTGGGTTCAAATGAAATGCCTTCGTGGTCCCAGAGTACCTTGGTAAGGGGAAACCATGTCTCCGCTTCTTCATCTAATCATAACTTATCTTTCAGGGCTGGTGATCAAGATTCGCAAATGACAGCAGTAACTCCAGTTGTACATCAAAATCAGAATTTGTATCAATCGCAGCAGCATCCCCATCCCCTTCCTACTCCGCCGTCTAATCCTTCTCCTCCTCTGCTTCATTCCCGTCCCTTTTCTTCACCTCATAATCACCCTCTTCCCCAACCGCCTTTTCAACCATATCATCACCCTCCCCAGCATCAATATCAGATTCACGATCAGCATTCACATCAACACCAAAATCAGCTTCGGAATCAGGTTCAGGTACTACATCAGAGCCAACCCACAAGTCATAATCAGAACCTAAATCAGAATCTAAATCAAAATAAGAATCGACAAAACACAATTACACCAACTCATAAACGACCAGTACAAGATGTAATTGACTTGACCCTTAGTGATGAGGAAGAGCCTCCAAATAAGCGCTGAATATAAATATATATATATAAAAGTTTAATCATTTATAACATTTTCTTTTGTTACGAATTGGCTTGGGAAATTATGGCACGAAAATTATCTAGGATGATTCTAGATATTAATAATGCCTAATCTTTTTGGGCCCTAATGAATACATATCTAAAATTAAAAATTATAGTTTTACTGAACAATGTTACAATTTTTAGTGTTCATCATACGTATATTCTTGTCTTTAGCTATACTAGTGATACACAAATGCTTAACAGGTAAGTAACAATTTAGGCGATAGCACCTCGACCAAAGAAATCAGTTAGTGTCATGAACTTAGTTTCGCTATCATCCAAGGAAACCCTGAATAAGTCATGTCTACCGCTTATGTCGTCTTGAGCCCTGGTAATAGCTTTGATTGCATCAATATCAGGTAAGCAAATTGGGCATTTTAGCGAAGATGTCAACTGTTTCCCATTAAACAAGGAAGGCTCATTCAAACATTTCTGGTGGAAAGAATGTTTGCATAAGAAGTGTACAGCTGGTAAATCAAGAGTCGTATTACAGCCGATACATTTAGTAGATTGGATTGTTGTGGGATCTGCGACTAACCTCATAATTTCAGCCCGTTTCAACTCAGTTTCGGCCTTATAACTATCTCGCAATAATCTATTATTTTCAATATCGCTCTTTTCCTTTTGAATAATTTCAAGCAAATGATCTCGTATTAATCCGATTGGAGTGACGGAATTAACACTGAGAGTTTGAATGACTTGTAAAGGAGTCATCAGCTTATTTTTCTGCACGATGTTCAACACTTTTTTTAACTCCTCTTCACCTACTTCTTCCAAAATCTCTCGTGAAGAAACGAAAAAACTTAATGCTAAAGTATAAAGTTCCTTCTCAGCTTCACCAAACTTATGCAAAACTTGAAGAGCCCCTTGAATATCATTATTAACTACACATGCTCTAAAGATATCTACTTGATATCCATCAGTGTCTCTAGCTAAGAGCTTCCCATCTGAGAAATCAGCCAAATGTGATAACAGTAATAAGGTTGTCGTATCCATCTCTGTTTTGAAATCCTTGCCCAACTTCTTGGCCTTACTCTCCCAATCAAGTTTTTCATCCTCTTCACTAGCATTGGATGCCAAATCTAAATACATTTCAAACAACGTACTCAATAAATCACTTTTATCCTTACTGCTACCCCCGAAAAAGTCAAATTTAGAAATGCAGGCTTCCAAAAAGATGATGAACTCATTGGGGTTATTTATGAAAGAAGGGAAAATCAATCTAGGTTGAGGCGGTAAATAAGTTGGTTCATAAGACTTCGCGATGGAAGCTCCAGCTTCATCCTCACTTCCATTAATAGAGCTCGGCAATGTGTATTTCATAAACGCTCTATAGCTTTGTAAAACAGGAGCGGTTATGGAAGAGGAATTATCTGATGCGATACCTTCTGTTGTAACACCTGAAGTCTTGTCTGGAATATATTTGCCAGTGAAAAGCTCAATAAGAATAGCTGTCGTTTCATTGGGGAATGTTTCCAACAAAACTCGGCTGTGGTTGATCATAATATATAAAACATCCTCAGCTTCAAGTGAAACAACAAAATCAAGACAACCTTTAATATCCTTCAAATCGCTTATCATGATTTTCACAGCAAGTTCATTTTCATCATATTTTTTAGCAAGGTAAGTTGCTTCAGTGAAATATTTACTCTGACGACATAAGTTAATAATAGCATTGAAATCAAGAATTTTGGGATCATAATCTTCTTGGATATATTTATTCAACCTAGTTACATCACCAGTTCTGATATAACAGTTGAAAAGCAATGTTATATGATCCTTACTGGCTAGTTTTCTCTTATGTAAAGCCTCGAGGTACTTTGAAAGAAATATGATTCTTGAAGGATCACTGTATTTTATAATTATCTGACTGGTTTCTTCTGGCTTAATTGATTCAATAAAATGATCCATAGCGAATTCAAATTCACCTTTGTTGAAGAGATAGTCACCATATTTCTTGTGAATTTTTACGATCTCGTCCGTACCTAAATCAGGATTAGACGCCGCCAATTCAATAGCTAAAGAATAAAGGTCTCTTTGCACTAGTATATTTAATTGTGTCGCAAAATCCTTTTCATGAATCCTATAAAGAATTCCGTCAGTGCCTAATAGATAAACATCACCCCATATCGAAAAAACATCCCTGACACCTTGCGATATTTGAGAACTAAAGGCAACGTGTTTTTGTTTTATATCTAAAATGAGTAAACGGGTAGTGTCAAAGAAATTATTGGTACGATCTTTATCCCTTAAAAGTAAAGTATTATTATTCCCATCGGATTCAGCAGGTCCGGATCTACCTGTGGTAACAATAACAATGTATCTATCGTTTAAAACATAGATTTGCTTCTTCTGCACGCTTAATGCAATAGTTGGACCATTCCCATAAATTGTAAAATAATTTAATGCATCCTCCCGGCCTACTAAAAGCTCACCTTTAGAATTAATACTAACGCAGCCCCATTCGGCACCTCTATTAGCATCTAAAACTCTTTCAGGCTTGCCCTGATTTTTCCCATTGGTCGTAACGGTGATCACCTTATTGATTGTAGTGACATAAAGAGTCACTAATCCTTGAGCGGTCTCATTGAATTTCAAGCCAGTGACGGGACTTTTACTGTTGTATATCAGACGTTGTCTGGAACCTCTATCTCTGATTATGTCACCTCTAGCCAAAATTACGCTACCATCTCCATACCCGAACGCCAGCACATTACTGTCCCTAGATATAGCAAATGCTGATAAGGGGTGAGTGTTTTTACCATTCACAACGGAAACAATGGATAAACATTTGGGTTCGTTGGTCTTTTTATCAAGTCTCTTCAAGGACCATAATTTAACTTGAACTGGCATTCCGAGATTTTCGGCCACTGTAACCAGTATATCCACGCCAGGTATGTAGTTCATAAAGGTGGTCATCCATTCCGGAGCGTATGCAACCCAGGAATTGGTCAGTCCTAACTGCTGATTAAAAGATTTCACAATTACGCCCTCCTTTTTATTTACCGAGAAATAAATCTTATCGTCCCCAGCGCATATCGACGACAAAGACGGGTCGGAATATAAAAGATTGTCCTCGTCACCCGATAACGGATCACGAATAGGAGTTCCCTCAAAGAAGTTGAAATGCCGCCACTGCACCAGCGTTAGTATTAGGTTTTGAGCGAAAATAAAATTTTAAATATACAGTACAAAGTATCATGATTTCGGAAAAAGCACATACAGAAGTCAATGCCATGGGGATCTTAATTAAAGCACTCAAAAAGGGGTTCTGGTTTTGATAATAGCTCTCTCGGGGAGGTTACGATAAGGGCTGAAATGGTGGGTTAACACAGATCGCTCACGTGACTGGAACGGTGTCCCAGCTGCAGCGAAAAAAGAAAAAAAGAAAAAATAAATGAACCACTTCTATCAATAGTAAGAGCTTTCAACCACAAGGGTATCTTAAATTTCACTTCGGATCACCTCACATTCATAATAAATCGTTCACAAAATGGCTAAAGCTAAGAAGACTAGAGCCGCCTCCGTCAAGCGTATGGTTAGCTCCAAGGATCAGAGATCGTAAGTGGCTAAATATATATATATTTATATATATATATATATCTTTCGAGATAAGAAATCGTGAAAACTAACAATTTGCATAGTAAGAAGAATCAAACTCAAGTTGTGAAGCCCAAGAAGGATGAAGAGCTTGTTCGCGATATGTAAGTGTCAAGCGTTGGTTATTTTTTATCAAATTATTTCTTCCTATGTGTGTTCTTTTACTAATTTCCCTATCTAGTCCCCAAGTCTCGTCGGCATTGTTCTTCCAATATAACGAAGCTATTAAACCCCCTTATCAAGTGCTCATCGATACAAATTTCATCAACTTCAGTATTCAGAAGAAGATTGATTTGGTCAGAGGTATGATGGATGCTTTATTCGCCAAGTGTATCCCTATCGTTACCGACTGTGTCATGGCTGAATTAGAAAAGCTTGGTCCCAGATACAGAATTGCTCTTAGATTAGCCAAGGATCCCAGAGTTCAAAGATTAACATGCTCTCATAAGGGTACATATGCAGATGATTGTCTTGTTAACAGAGTTTTACAGCACAAGTGTTACATTGTAGCCACCAATGATGCGGATTTAAAGAGAAGAATTCGTAAAGTTCCTGGTATTCCTCTTCTGAGTGTTGGTGGTCATTCTTACGTTATTGAAAGACTTCCCGATGTGTTTTAAGTATTATTCTATTTGTTTGGTTTTTTATTCTGCTCCTATCAAATTTTACTGATTTGCAAAAGGACAGATTTTGATCAGAAATGGAGTAATGCTAGATTTCCTTGTAATTCCTTTTTTTATCTTCTTTCAGACATGATGTTTCTCCCAGGACTAGGAAGTTTCTATCGAGAAAAACATTTTTGTATTATAGTTTACATTCATTTAAATATAAAATTTCCTAAATTTAAGTCATAAATTCAAGTCTATAATTTTACCTTGCGTAGTTGAAATGGTATGATAATTGTGTTCTTATGAATTAAACCCTTTCAAAGAAAGAAATCGTTTAGTACGTATTTTTTTAATTTTTATAAACTATGATTCTAAACTGTTTAATGAATCTTTACGTAACTCCTAATATACAATATGCAAAATTAAAACTATCTGATGATCTACAACAGTCAATCCTTGGGTTTCTTCTCCTTCAAAGTATTAAGTGCAGTAACATTCTTGTGTCCATATATGGATTCGTGACTATTACCATTCAAAACCATTTGAGCCATATTAATGGGGCCATTAGTGATGTATTTAGAATAGCGACCTAAAGGACGAGAAAGCATGGTTTTGAGGTTTGCTCTTAAAGCGCGAAGTTCATCATGAGTAACAACTTCCTTGTGATGACCTTTCTTCTTTCTATTTCTTTGTTCAAATCTTTCTATTTCATCTTCAGAGATATCAACACCCAATTCATCGGCGGCTTCCTTCATCCAAGATTCATCCTTACCCTTGCCTGTGCTTCCAATAACAGATTCAGCAATCTTTTGTGCGCATTGAACTCTTTCCTTGGCTTGACTAATAATATCATGTTCGACTGAAAGATGTTTCATCTTAGGCGCCTTAATCTTATTTTGACTTAAAAGTTTTCTCAACTTTTGAAGGGGACCTGAAGCTTCATCAGGAGAACATAAGATAAGAGATACACCTTCGGCACCAGCACGAGCGGTACGACCAGAACGATGAACATATGTATCAGCAGTTCTAGGTAAATGGTAATGTACGACGTGTTCGACCTTGGGAATATCTAAACCTCTAGCGGCAACATCAGTAGCAATTAAAATGGCCTTATCACTGGCCTTGAACTTTTCGATTGATCGAAGACGTTGCTTTTGAATCATATTAGAGTGAATTGAAATAGCGGGAATGTTTAATTCTTGCAAAATTGGTGTGATACGCTTAACCGCGTCAATACTGTTAACGAAAACGATTGTTCTACCAGGGTATAATAAAACAAAGTAGTAGAGATATAAATCCTTCTCCTGACCACCACATTCAATAATACATTCGTGAATGGCCTTCGAAACTGCTTCAGTAGGGTTAGCATCAATATATTTCGGGTTCTTTTCTCTGAAACCAAGCTTCTTGACTAAGAAATCTATCGTTTCCTTTTCTTCAGCCAAGTCGCCTTCTCTAGAGCCATTATGCTTCTTGGCTAATTTGAACATCAGACTCTTCTGGAATGTAGCAGAAAATACTAAAGTTTGTCTTTGAGTAGTACGGCCATCACCAAGAATTTCCATAAGTTCATCAAGCTCGGCGAAATGGCCCTCTTGTACTAATCTATCGGCTTCATCATAAACTAAAACCTTAACCTTCTTGAATAATTTAACCAAGTTACTATCTTCCTTGATAAGTTCCATAAATCTACCAGGAGTGGCTACAACAATAGCGGGGTTATGATCCATTAAACGCTTTTGCTTTTGAATGGACAAACCACCTGTGATACCGATTACTCCACTACCTAAAAGAGGAGAAAATTCGGCAACTGCTTTCAAATGTTGAACAATTTGGTGAGCAAGTTCTCTTGTGGGAGCGAAAATCAAACCAGTAGGAGGTCTTGAATTTTTAACGAGATTACCATTGGCATCCTTCTTTTCCCGGTTTAAAGCAGCATAATCATCGTTGACATTGTGATTTTGTAAATGCTTTTCAAGAATAGCTAAACCGTATGCCAAGGTCTTACCGCTACCGGTTGTAGCCTTACCGATAACATCACGGTTAGCTAAAATCTCAGGGATAGCAGTCTTTTGAATTTCGGTGGGTTCCTTGAATCCTAAAGCGTCGAGGCCACGCATTAAAGAGTAGTTAAGTGAAACACCGGCATCAGTCCATGCGGGTAAGGAGATATCTCCAGCATCGTCTTCTAATAGAGCAAAGGGGTTAGCATCTTCTTCAACTTTAACCTCCAGTTCTCTATCAACTTTAACAACCTTCTTGTTCTTCTTTTTATTTTTATCCTTGCCTTCTTTCTTTTCCTTGTTCTCTAAATTTTCTTTGGCTTCTAACTTGGCCGTCTCCTTAGCTTCTTCTTCGGCCATTTCCTTGGCCTTGTAAAAGGCTTGTAACTTGATTTGCTTTTCTTCTTCTTCGACAAGATCGATATCTTCAACGTCTACTTTGTAAGATTGAGATGCGATGCCGGTTTTCTTATCGCTATCGGGAGCATCGTGGCTCTTGGTTTCTTCGTCCACAACAGGCTCATCCTTAGAATCGTCATTGACAACGAACTTGATGGCGCCGTTTGAGTAATCGACATCAACACCATCCAACTCTTCCAATCCGTAAAGACCCTCGACGTTATCGACACGATCCGTCAAATCAATCTCCTGCCACGCTAAATCGTTAGCGGCCACGGTCTTCTTCTTGATGACGGGCTTAGCAGACGTTTTCTTGGCTTGCTTGGTCTGTTTGGCCTTCTTGGACTTCGCCAGTAGCTTAGCAGGGAACTCAATTTTTCTCTTAACACCCATTGCGCCTTGTAATATCAAATAATTGCGGCGATTTGCAGTGTGGATTATAAAAACTGAAAAAAAGTCCCAAAAATGAAAAAAAAAACCGAGATTCCACATCTCCCAACGTGGGCAAGGGCTTTCATCGAAACTACAGTAGGGTCCCTTGAAGCTTACCCTGCAGTAATGCCAGAAATTTTCGGTCGTTTTTCTGTCTCGCTTCAAATTGTTTTTTTTTTCCGATTTCCTCTTTTTTCCCTTTTAGTGCTCCATATTCTTAATCATTAAAAATGGGTTTCTCTGATCTTTCCTCCCCTGCTGGTATGTTGGTTTTTATGTCGTTCTCAATTGCTCTCGCTGTGCATTGAGCGCGCTTCAATTCGGTGGTTTCTGGCAGGTATTGTGTTTGTGTTATGGGCTTCGGCATAGCAATCATGGGCGGCTAGGCCACAACCAAGCGATTCATTAACATTAGTTCAATTTATTAACATCAATTATCTAGGTGTCTCCGCTCTCGACTCTTTCCTCGCTGACAAGAGTTACATTGTTGGTGTTGAAGCTTCCCAAGCTGATGTCGCTGTCTATAAGGCCGTCGGTTCTGCCCCCGTCGCCGCCAAGTACCCCAATGCCGCCAGATGGTTCAAGCACATTGCTTCCTACGCTGCTGAATTTGAAACCCTTGTCGGTGATAAGTCTGCTTCCGCTGAATCTTACGGCCCTGAAGTCGTTGAAGCTGCTGTCCCCGTTGAAGAAGAAGAAGACTCTGATGTCGATCTTTTCGGTTCCTCCGACGAAGAAGTCGATGAAGCCGCTGAAAAGTTAAAGCAAGAAAGACTCGCTGAATACGCTGCCAAGAAGGCCGCTAAAGGCCCCGCTCCCTCTGCCAAGTCTATTGTCACCCTTGATGTCAAGCCCTGGGATGATGAAACTGATCTTAACGAACTTCTCGCTAACGTTAAGGCCATTGAACAAGACGGTCTCGTTTGGGGTGGTCACCAATTCATTGCCGTTGGTTTCGGTATCAAGAAGCTTCAAATTAACCTTGTCATTGAAGATGCCAAGGTTGGTCTTGATGATCTTCAACAACTTATCGAAGAAGATGAAGACCACGTCCAATCTACCGATATTGCTGCTATGCAAAAGTTATAAGTTCCCTAATTTAATATTATTTTATGTTTAATTTTTATTATGTTTGGAAACTCTAATTCTTATTTAATTAATATATGTACATCAGTATATAAGTTTAGTTTTGATAAATTTTCTCTACTTTTTCGAATTCAATTCGTATGATTTAGTTTTATATATATATATATAACCTAGTGTACATAAACAAGCCCATCCCATCCCACCCAGGTTAGCAAACGAGATTCTGGTTTGTATATACTGTGATTCATCAACGTGCGGCGAGTTCATGTCCACATTGCAATCATCCCGACCCCACTCAACTTTGGTCTTTTGTTCTTAACTAAGATCTTAATTTCCTAAAATCAAGGAAATGATTTCTAGATTTATTGGCAGAGCATCATCGATCACTCGATCTTCATTGAAATCTCCTTGCTTCAGTAATTCAGCTGGCCATGTTATAAGAAAGTGAGTTGAATAGATGCTTGCTCGATTCAATTATTACTCATTCACGTTCGCAGTATTATGATATACTATATATATTAATAGAGGACAATGCAAGAAAGGTTAATATTTTGATGAATCTTTATATCGGAAATAAGCTCACTAACCTGATTGGACTCTCTGCTTTTTTTTTTCTTTTTTATCTTCAGTTTGGCTAGACCCGTATCTAGAGTTAGTGCTTACTCTACAGCTACTCAATACAAAGATCTTTCTACCAGATCTGATTTAGTTTATGTCAAAAATTTAAAGCTGAAGACTGTGGTTGGCCTGGACGTCTGGCTTCGACTTGAGTCTCAACCTGTTAATGTTTCACTTTGGATGAAGCATGATATTATCGAATCGGGTGAAACCGATGATTTGCCTCATTCCTTAAACTATGCGGTCATTACCCGTGAAGTATCAAAATTGGTTGAAAGTACTCAATTTGAGGGACTTGAAGACCTTGCTAAGGCTATCTCTGAAACAGTCTTGACAGATGAATGTGGTGCTAAATGGGTTAAAGTTGAAGTTAAGGAACCTGAAGCTTCTTTATATGCCAAGTCGGTAGGTATCACAATTATTAGAGAAAAGGTTGAATCTGAGAATATATCACAAATTATCGCTGAGAATAGCGTACCCGATATTATTACTGTGAACGGACTTCAAGCTTCAACTCTGATTGGTGTCAATATTACCGAACGCTTACATCGTCAAAATGTGCTCGTTAACTTCACAATTTATAAAGATAGTGATTTAAGAGAACAAATTATTGATGTTCGTGAAATCATTGGCATAATCAATAAGTTTGTTGAAAACTCAACTTTCAAAACAGTGGAGGCCCTTGTAACTTGTATTTCACAAAAGATTAACTCTATCGGGTTCCGAAATTCTACAGTCAGTGTTGAGAAACCTAGTGCCCTCACATTTGCCGATGCTGCTGGTATTGAGATTACGAGAAATTCAAACTATTTCACGGGAAATAGTAAGGAAAGAATTAGTCAACTTGTCAAGAAGTATGTGTCGGCCGATATGTCGCCTGACTCAGCAGTTTTTTTTCCTGATCAACCAAGCTCCTTGCCGTCTTCTTCTGATACCGTAGAAGCTTTTATTGCATTCGGTACTAATGAAGGTAATCAGGTCAAGAATATTAATCAAGCTATTGAAGAGTTAAATAACAGTGGGATTCAGGTATTACAAACATCGTCTTTATATGAATCCGAACCTATGTATCTCACGGATCAAGCAAAGTTCATCAACGGTGTTGTTAAGGTTCGTACTAATTTGAAGCCGCTAGAATTACTGAATAAAGTTCAAGAAATTGAATCGGAACGTTTAAATCGGGTTAAACTCGTAGAAAATGGTCCTAGATCAATTGATCTTGATATCCTTTTATACGATGATACCGTCTTCAACCATCCTCGTTTAACTATCCCCCACGTGGGCATGTTGGAAAGATCATTTGTACTTCAACCTTTGTGTGAGCTTGTTTCGCCTCGTGATATCCATCCCTTGACCGCTGAACCTTTTCACAATCATTTGAAAAATATCCCTCGTCCCAGCGATTCCAAGCAAATTTCTGCTCATTTAACTACTATTATCCCCGCTCCTTCTGCCGGTAATCTCATTTATGATACTATTAATCGCCGTGCGCCAACCCAAGTTATGGCTATTGTGAATATAACACCAGATTCGTTTTCTGATGGTGGTAAGTACAATTTAGATAACGTTGTTCAAGAAGCTGAACGTCTTGTTGACCAAGGTGCTACCATTCTTGATATTGGTGGGTTTTCAACCAGGCCCGGCGCCCCGGATGTGTCACTTACTGATGAATTGAGTCGTGTTGTGCCCGTAGTTAAGGCATTAAGAGAATCTTCTAAATTAGATAAAATTGCTTTATCTATCGATACATATCGTAGTGAAGTATCTGAAGCTGCCCTTGAAGCCGGTGCTGATATAATTAATGATATTAGTGCAGGTCTTCTTGATGAAAGGATGTTTGATCTCATTGCTAAAACGGGGGCTCCAATTGTTCTTAATCATACGAGAGGTACACCTCAAACTATGGATTCCTTAGCACATTATTCTGTAGGGCCTGAAAGTGGTATTGTAGATAACAGTGATGAAGCTGTGATTGAAGTCGTTGGTAGGGAATTAGAACAACGTGTTCAAGAGGCTTACGATTCTGGTGTAAAGAAGTGGCAAATTATTTTAGATCCTGGTTTAGGATTCGCGAAAACCTCACGTCACAACATGGCCGTAATCAGACATTTTGAAAAGCTCGTTAATCGACCGGGCCTTAGTGGATTTGTATGGTTAGTTGGTCCTAGTAGAAAGAGATTTATTGGTACAATCACTGGAACCAAGGAGCCTGCTGATAGAGCTTTCGGTACTGGTGTTACTTGTTCAGCGGTAATTGAAAAGGGTGCCGATATCATTCGTGTTCATGATGTTAAAGAAATGACTCAAGTAGCAAAAATGGCTGATGCTATTTACAGAAATGACTAATTTTCACTTGTACGATAAATATTTATATGAATAGAGAAATATTTACGTATTTTCGAAAAATTTAGCGAATTTAAAAGAAATAATAAATTAATAAATATTAAATGATAAAAATGATAAAAATAGATAGAAAATGAAAAAAGAGACTAAAAGAAAACAAAAAAAAATAAAAAGGCAAAATTATAAAATGATTAAAAGCAAAGCAAAGCATAAAAAATTAGACAAAAAATATCAACAAAATCTCACTTTGATTATGTTGATTATGTTAAAAAGACCCATAAAAATTCATTCAACATCGATAATACCACCTTCACTAATGATATAAGTGCACTCCTTTTCGGGCATATCAGGACTATCCAAAAGCTGCTTTAGCGTTAGTATTATAACAGAAACTAATCTTTTAATCATTCGATGCGTACCTTTGCCACTCTTTCTTCGCCTCGTCCTTTCCTATTTAATAAGTTGTCAGTAAAATTAATGCTGCTAAATTGAATAATGAAAACTAATAGATAGGCTTACCGAAGAAGAATTCTAGTAGCTGAGGCATGCGCCAAAACATGGCCTCCTACTCTGAAGAATATTTTAAACAATAAAAGGTAAGTTAGTTAATATGTTAATTTTTGTAACTTAGAAGTATTCTGGCCATGAAAAAAACATACGGTTTTCTGCCATCAGGTGCCGCAAAGAGAGCAGAAGCGCCTGGATCAGACTGAACCTGGTTGGTGAGAAATACTGCAATATTGAACTCTTCGGCCATTCGGTTTAATTTTCCCAACATTTGGTTTAACCTGGTTTATAATTAATATGATAAATCTTTTTTATAAAAAACATAACTGTATTAAAATGATTCTTACTTTTGTTGTCGTTCGTTCAATTCCCCTCTTCCAGAATACTATGAGAGGATATGTGTTAGAATAAAAACCAGTTAAATGTAAAAAAATGTAGGAACTTACATCTACTCGAAAGTTGGCCATGATTGAGTCAATAACCTTGAGAGAAGTTTTTCGTTAGTTTCTCAATAATCACTTCTATGAATATATAAAAATCGGCGCTGCATACATACCAAAAGTTTATAGGTCCCTTCAGAGAATTGAATTCCAAGTTGTTCAATCAGCTCCATTTGATGTTCGCTGTTCAAAGCTCGACCATAAGAGATGTTTTCAAGTACATTATCCGGATCAATGCCAAATCTTGTAGCGATTGATTGAATTCTAAATTAGTGCATTTTTCATTAGTTTCAAATTTTTATCACAGAAGCAGATACATAAACAAAAGGTCCATACCTATCAGGTCTAAATGTTCCTTCAGTATCAATGAAAGCCACTTTCCCTTCTGCTCCACCCATTTCCTAATCATGTTAGAGGCTTTTTTTCTAGTATGATTTGTATAAAGCGCGATCTAAGGCGCTCATTCCTAAAATTTTACTTACTTTAGGTAGCTGTGCGGTAACACATAAAGTATGTGCCATTTGAGTTTTACCACATCTAAATTCTCCAAATACTTCAGAAATACTCATAGTTTGGATTCCACCACCCAAGACATTATCAAGTTCTTTGCTGCCTGTTGAAATACCAACTACAGATTTTCTGAATTGCGAGTATTCTAATCCTGAAACAAAGCCATTTTGCTTTAAAATAGGAGAGGAAAGTCAAAATTAGAACCATTAAATATATGCATATATAAATAGTGATTGATTAGTGTACTTACAATTAACTTTCCGGCCGCCTCTTTTACTTTGTCCACTTTTATTTCACTGAAGCCTTTTAGTTTGAGTAAATTTCTACGCGTGGTGGATAATACAGTCTTCAAGAAAAAATACGCGTTAATATAATATGGCATAGCCGAGTGACGCCATTGTGGGTTGATTTTAATACTTACGGAAACGGAGCATATTCCGGATGCCTTTAGCTTTTGAATATCGCTGGCATTAATACCGTGATTTTGAAGCTCATCAACGCTGATGATGGAAGCAGTAATATCAAGTTCTCCAGCTAATACCATTTTGATTGGTTAGAATTGTTTAAACACGTTACTTTAGAGAATATCAAGAAGATATAATAGGGGAAAAAAATGTGAAACTGGCTGTATCACAATCGAGATGTTGTGGTTGTGAAAAAAGCAGTAGTACGCAGCTAAGCCCGTAATCGACTGCATATGAAGAGGCACAGCGGCGGAAAAGAGAAAATAGACTACGAATTTACACTCTTATCCTAAATTAGGAATGGAAGTATTAGAAATTAATTGCAGAAATACACATATATATATACACATAGAAGAAATTCATTATCGCCTTCTTCGATCACATAGAATAAGCCTTCTTGCAATGGCAAAAGTTTCAACTGATATTAAAAATATAACGATTCTTGGGGGGTTTTTATACTAATGTAGGGCTCTATCGAAAATCATTAGTATAGGGTGCTGTTGATTCAGGAATTTCGTTCAAATGAGTAACTTACAGGGTTTGCTCGTTCTTGGATATGGCATTAGATATCGGAATTGGCCTCCTCAGAGGTAGTATCGTTGGTATTAGATACTATAACGGTACTATTTTTACAGTCTTTGCCCTAAATAGAGTTAGTAATCGAAGTTATCAGGTGATAGACCGTGAAAATTCAGACACTTACGATATGGCCTGATTTACCACATGAATAGCAAACAACAGCTTCAGCCTTACAATCCTTGGCGAAATGATTAGGACCCCCACATTTGAAACAGGTAGTAGCAGATTTAGTGAATTTGTTGAATGTGGGGAACTTTGATTGAGCGAACGGTTTCGTGGCACCGGCAGCCGCGCTAGCGCCAGCGCCAAATCTACAATCTCTAGCTAAATGGCCGAATTTGCCGCAAGTGAAGCATTTGTTACCCTTGACTGAATTGGCAATTCTGATAGTAGGGCATTCTGATTTGATATGGCCAATACCACCACAATGAAAGCATTGCTTCGAATTTGAGGTTTTAGGAAGAGTGCATTCACTAGATTCGTGACCTATATACGGAGTTCAAAAGAATTAGCAGATACTCATAGTGAGGGAAAGAAACCAATCAATGACGTACCAGGTTGTTTACAATTGTAGCAAAGTTTTTCGGCTTGTTGGCAAACTTCTACCTTATGACCGAAGTTGCCACATCTATTGAGGTTGAATTGGTTAGTCGCGATTTCTTGATTAATGGTGAATTACCCACAAAGAAAAGATTGGTTTTTTTCGCGCACTTACTTGTAACAGGTAGTACGTTTAACGACGTTAACGTGTCTTGTATTATTCATTTTGATGTTAATTTTATATTTAATTTTAATTTAGATTTAGCACTACTGCCTTTGTAATAACGCGTATGCTCGCGACACCAAATTTTCTAATCAGGGTAACAACCAGGTTTTTTCAATGAATTAAAATAGGTTTCTTCTTTTGAATTAATATATTTTAATGAATTTTATATACCAATGAATATCCGAATTTTTATATAAAGTAAATCATATCAAATCCATGGCATAAAAAGAATGTAAATTAAGCAATTTACACTTTATTATGAACGTTTTCCAAATTCATTAGTAATGTATTTCTTGGGTTGATGTGACCCATGCAGTTGAATAAACATTAATAAGACTCCATTGGCCAAATGGTAAGGCATCTGCCTCCTAAGCAGGAGACTGCGGGTTCGAGTCCCGTGTGGAGTGTAATTTTTTTTGTTTTGCTGGAAACTGGAAAGAAGAAATCGAGTAATGTTTTTTGCTTCCTATCCCCTTATTGATAATTTACTCATTTTTCTTAAATTTCCTTTATTCTCTTACCTATCCTCTTTAGCCCTCGGCGGAATGAGGAACTGAAAGAATGAAAGGTCACGAATAATTGGTTTGGGCGTGTTACGGTGGGTTAAAGGTATCGGAATATAAACGCTTTAATTAACCAATTAACTACGTGGTAGATATGAGTGTCGGTAGCCATATTTATTCAACCATATTTGTTTAAATATTCAAGGAATATTCTTGTTTCTTAGTATTGAGAAGAATCAAAGTTTGTACTTAATAATTTTCGTACTTTTTTTGTTATTTTAACTATTATCACGATTTATTCGATCTCTCAGGAAGTCTGATGATAAAATAATCAAATCTCAGTTTAATGGCGAAGTAATTAGATCTCATTTAGATTTGATTTGTATAAAACATGGTATAATGCGGCTTAGATACTGAATGGGACGAATCAAATACCAGATCATAATGAGTGAAAAATTACGATATACATACACATACATAAATTTAAAGATATTAAAGGTATAATTTTTATTATTGGGGTAGAAAAAAAACGAATTAATCCGACTATAACAAAATATAATTAAACCAACCAATTTGAGGAGAGGGGTAGAGGGTGATAGGTGGTTAAAACCATATGAATTTAAACGAAATAAATCGAGTTAAAAGAGAAAAAGTAGAAATTTGTAGGGGTGTATAATTTTCTTTTTTTAACGATTGGACTTGGCGACACGTTCAAGTTCGTCCTTCTTCTTAATAGCATAAGAATTAGGTGAGTTCTTACCGGCGTTAATAAGTTCTTCGGCGAGACATTCAGCGATGGTCTTAATGTTTCTGAAGGAAGCTTCTCTGGCACCAATGGTGAGGAGGGAGATAGCTTGGTTAACACGTCTAAGGGGGGAGACATCGACAGCTTGTCTTCTAACGGTACCGGAAGAACCAATACGGGTAGAATCTTCACGGGGGCCACAGTTAACGATAGCATCAACAATAATTTGAAGGGGGTTGGCATCGGTAAGAAGGGCAATGATTTCCATAGCGTGCTTAACGATTCTGACAGCCTTAAGCTTCTTACCGTTGTTACGGCCGTTCATCATAAGAGAGTTGGTAAGACGTTCGACAATAGGACATTGAGCCTTTCTGAATCTCTTGTTGGCGTAACGACCAGCTGAGTGAGGAAGGTAGACGGGTTGTCTAACTTGAATGTAATCAACGAGGGAGATATCCTTGATTTCGACTTCTTCAAAGGACCACTTGTTGAAAAGCTTGATGGAACCAGCTTCGGCAACAACATCCTTGGGGAGGACGGTGAAAGATTGAACTTGTTCTTCTTCGGCGGACATTTTGACTATAATAACGATAGAGGTGTTAAAAAATGTGACGGAGGGCCGGGGGGGTAAAGGTGGGAGTGGGTTTACATTTTTTTTTCTCCCGACGGTATCGCAGGGCCCGCCTTTGGCGGGTCACGTTTATCGGTTTATGGGTGTATTAGGTAAGTAGGGATGAATGGGTAAGGGTTGGGCGAGAGTCGGCGCGGCGCTTGCGATGGCGTTAACTGGGCAACCACCGTAGTTAACGCAGAGCCGCGACCATTGCGGTAGAACCCAGTCCAGTAGGCGTATAAATCAGCATGAGACCCCTTGGGAGGATTAAACTCACCGTAACGCTGGCGCGACGCATGTGAAAGCAGTCCCTATGGATAGTGAAGTAGTTAGGGTTTAGCCCTGGTGGAGAAAGGAGTGTTGTTTCATAGCATCTCTCTTGATAAGCACAGAGATGAAAGGCAGGTGTGATGATGATAGGAGGCGGGATGATAGATCATACCAATCCTGTCGAAGGGAGTATGAGCAGGAAGTGTAGCCCCACGTAATCCATGGAACGGACCACACCGACCACATGGACAATATAATAGCAACACAGTCATGGTCACAGCCATAGCCAGGGTCATAGTCACAGCCACAACCACAAATCAAAACCACAACCATCGCAATCATATCACAACAATCACAATGCCCACAAACCCGACACCGGCCGATTGCCCCTCTCCTACTGTCAAGTATAATGCTGCCGCCACGCCCAAGCCCGTCCCCCCACGATTGACCATGCGTGCGGCACACAATAGTCGGCTCAAAGCTACTCTCCATACACTGCCGGTCCGGTCCACCGAACGCCGTTGCCCTATCTATACCGGGAGGATGGCCGCTGACTCAATTCTCTGCCCCGCGCACAGGCTATGCGCCTATATCTCCACGCCGCATACCCCCCGGAAAGACGGAGCGAGGAGTGCCGGTGATTGGCGGAGCACTGCACTACCGCGACTGGACGAAGGGAGACGCCGGTTCAGGGTGCGCAAATCCGGGGGCGTGCGGCGCATTGAATGAATGACCGCCGTCTCGGCTGGGCGGCCTGCAGTGGTGTGGGGGGGGGGGGGGGGGGGTGGGGGGGAAAACAT